>LNAC01000607.1:575470-689346 GCA_002007465.1 Ailurus styani | reverse complement strand
ATTTGGATGCCTTTTATTTCTTTTTGTTGTCTGATTGCTGAGGCTAGGACTTCTAGTACTATGTTGAATAGCAGTGGTGATAGTGGACAGCCTTGCCGTGTTCCTGACTTTAGGGGAAAAGCTCTCAGTTTTTCTCCATTGAGAATGATATTCGCTGTGGGTTTTTCGTAGATGGTACTTGTAATCTCTCTCTCTGTCTCAAATGAATAAATAAAATCTTTAAAAAAAAAAAAGAAAGGGTGCTGTACTTTGTCAAATGCTTTTTCAGCATCTATTGAGAGGATCATATGGTTCTTGTTCTTTCTTTTATTAATGTCTTGTATCACATTGATTGATTTGCGAATGTTAAACCAAACTTGCAGCCCAGGGATACATCCCACTTGGTCGTGGTGAATAATCCTTTTAATGTGTTGTTGGATCCTTTTGGCTAGTATTTTGTTGAGGATTTTTGCATCCGTATTCATCAAAGATATTGGTCTGTAATTCTCCTTCTTGATGGGGTCTTTGCCTGGTTTGGGGATCAAGGTAATGCTGGCCTCATAAAAGGAGTTTGGAAGTTTTCCTTCCAATTCTATTTTTTGGAACAGTTTCAGGAGAATAGGTATTAATTCTTCTTTAAATGTTTGGTAGAATTCCCCTGGGAAGCCGTCTGGCCCTGGGCTCTTGTTCGTTGGGAGATTTTTGATGACTGCTTCAATCTCCTTACTGGTGATGGGTCTATTCAGGTCTTCAGTTTCTTCCTGGTTCAGTTTTGGTAGTTTATATTTCTCTAAGAATGCATCCATTTCTTCCAGATTGTCAAATTTGCTGGTGTAGAGTTGCTCATAATATGTTCTTAGAATTGTTTGTGTTTCTTTGGTGTTGGTTGTGATCTCTCCTCTTTCATTTATGATTTTATTAATTTGAGTCCTTTCTCTTTTCTTTTGGATAAGTCTGGCCACGGTTTTACCAATCTTATTAATTCTTTCAGAGAACCAGCTCCTAGTTTCGTTGATTTGGTCCGTTGTTCTTTTGGTTTCTATTTCATTGATTTCTGCTCTGATCTTTATTATTTCACTTCTCCTGTTGGGTGTAGGCTTTCTTTGCTTTCTTTCTCTAGCTTTTGTAGGTGTAGAGTTAGGTTGTGTACTTGAGACCTTTCTTGTTTTTTGAGAAAGGCTTGGATTGCTATATATTTCCTCTTAGGACTGCTTTTGCTGTGTCCCAAAGATTTTGAACAGTTGTGTTTTCATTTCCATTTGTTTCCATGAAATTTTTAAATTCTTCTTTAATTTCCTGGTTGACCCATTCATTCTTTAGTAGGATGGCCTTTAGCCTCTGTGTATTTGAGTTCTTTCCAACTTTCCTCTTGTGGTTGAGTTCTAGTTTCAGAGCACTATAGTCTGAAAACATGCAGGGAATGATCCCAATCTTTTGGTACCTGTTGAGACCTGATTTGTGACCCAGAATATGGTCTATTCTGGAGAATGTTCCATGTGCACTGGAGAAGAATGTGTATTCTGTTGTTTTGGGATGGAATGTTCTGAATATATCTGTGATGTCCAACTGGTCCAGGGTGTCATTTAAAGCCTTTATTTCCTTGTTGATCTTTTGCTTTGATGATCTGTCCATTTCAGTAAGGGGGGTGTTCAAGTCCCCTACTAATATTGTATTCTTGTCAATGTGTTTCTTTGATTTTGTTATTAATTGGTTTATATAATTGGCTGCTCCCATGTTAGGGGCATAGATATTTATGATTGTTAGATCTTCTTGTTGGACAGATCCTTTTAGTATGATATAGTGTCCTTCTTCATCTCTTATGATATNTTATCTCTCCTTCTATTTTCAATGACAGCCTAGCTGGATATAGTATTCTTGGCTGCATATTTTTCTCGTTTAGTGCTCTGAATCTATCATGCCAGTTCTTTCTGGCCTGCCAGGTCTCTGTGGATAGGTCTGCTGTCAATCTAATATTTCTACCATTGTATGTTATAGACCTCTTGTCCTGAGCTGCTTTCAGGATTTTCTCTTTGTCACTAAGATTTGTAAGATTTACTATTAGATCATGGTGTGTGGACCTATTTTTATTGATTTTGAGGGGGTTTCTCTGTGCCTCCTGGATTTTGATGCTTGTTCCCTTCTCCAAATTAGGAAAGTTCTGTATTATAATTTGCTCCAATATACCTTCTGCCCCCCCCTTCCTCTTCTGGGATTCCAATTATTCTAATATTGTTTCATCTTATGGTATCACTTATCTGTTGAATTCTCCCCTCATGGTCCAGTAGTTGTTTGTCTCTCTTTTTCTCCTCTTCTTTATTCTTTGACATTTTGTCTTCTAAATCACTAATTCTGTCTTCTGCCTCATTTATCCTAGCAGTCAGAGCCTCCATTTTCAATTGCACCTCATTAATAGCTTTCTTGATTTCAGCTTGGTTAGATTTTAGTTCTTTTATTTCTCCAGGAAGGATTTTTATTTCTCTAGAGAGAGCTTCTCTATTATCTTCCATGGTTTTTTTGAGCCCAGCCAGCACCTTAAGAATAGTCATTCTGAACTCTAGTTCTGTCATATTACTAATGTTCACATTGATTAGGTCCCTAGCCATCATTACTGCCTCTTGTTCTTTTTTTTTGTGTTGATGTTTTCCACCTTGTCATTTGATGCAGATAAGAATAGATGGATGAGAGAACAAAATACTAACGGGTAGCAATGACCCAAGAGAAATATACACTAAGCTATTCAGAAGAGACCTGGAACTGGGGAGAAAAGAAAGAGGGAAAAAACCAAAAAACAAAAAACCAAAATCATACAAACAAAAAAACAAAACAAAATTAAATAAAACAAAATCCTATATCTATACTATCTGTTTCTGTTTCTATATCTATGTCTGTCTCTGACTCTATCTCTATATCTATCTATATCTATATCTATATCTATTAGACTGGTGAATTGAACAGACCCTATATGTATACACAAAATAAGGTTAAATACGATGAAGGGATAAAATGATTATAACAATGAAAATTAAAAAAGATTAAAAAGTGTTGAAAAGATATAATAGTTAAAAATGTTAATATAGGAAACAGGAAAAAATTTAAAAGAAAAAAGTAAGAAAAAAATTCAAGGAATTTAACTTGGAATGACTAAAGAATCATGGGGGAAAAGCCATTAATTCTCTGCATTGTTTTACTCTAGCTCTGGAGTTCCACAGTTCTCAGCAATCTCGAACTTGACTTTGACTGGATGTTTTTGTTTTTTTTCTGGTCTTCTGGGGGAGGGGCCTGTTGCTGTGATTCTTAAGTGTCTCTGCCCGAGGCGGATTCCCCCGCCCTGCCAGGGGCCAGGCTAAGTAATCAGCTCGGGTTCGCTCTCGGGAGCTTTTGTTCCCTGAATGCTTTCCGTACCTCGTTGGAGGACGGGACTGAAGATGGCAGCTCCCAGTCTCCGACCCGGAGGAGCCGAGAGCCTGGGGCCTCAGCCCTCAGCGCGCCTCAGAGAAAAGCAGTCCCTCCCGTCTCCTGGTCTCTGGCCACGCTCTGAGCTCACCCGGCCTGTGACCGAGTGTCTCTCTCTCTCTGGCGCGGCCCCGTTTAGAATCTCCAAACCCAGCAGATCCTGCGGCCGCTCCCANAGTGTCTCTCTCTCTCTGGCGCGGCCCCGTTTAGAATCTCCAAACCCAGCAGATCCTGCGGCTGCTCCCATGCTGCTGCTCCCGGAGGAGGAAGGAGGGGGTCTCTCCGGGTCTGCCGCCTGTGGGGTCCCCGCTCACAGAGCAGTGGGTGGACTGTGCTTCGGATCACAGCCCAAGGTAACCCCGAGCTGAGAGATGCCTCAGCTCAGCTCCATCTCTCCCAGCGGTTTCTCTCTGAGACCTGGGAGCTCGGTCGCGCTCAGACACCCCTGCTCTTTTTGTGTCCCCGTGGGTCCTAAGACCACACTGTCCCTGCAGGTGCTTCACCCCCCGCTTGGCCTCTGGGGCGACGTCCCTCAGTGGAGCCGACTTCTCACAGTTCCGAGTCTGTGCTCCGCTGCTCGCTCCCTTGCCGGCAGCTGGCCCCTCCCCCCGGGTCTATCTTCCCGTCGCCTCAGATTCACTTCTCCGCACGTCCTACCTTCCAGAAGGCGGTCAATTTTCTGTTCCTAGAATTGCTGCTCTTCTTCTCTTCGATCTCCGGTGGAATTTGTAGGTGTTCAGAATAGTTTGATAGCTCTCTGGGTGAATTCCTGGGACCCGATGATAATCGGTCTCCTACTCCTCCGCCATCTTGCCGCTTCCCTCAATGTTTCTGTACATACTTCTTGAACTGTTTTTGATGTTTGAAAGATTTCCAAGTAAAATGGGAAAATATATGCCACAGCTCCCTACTTTTCTTACATTGAGTCCAAAAACCTCTGCCTGGCTTTTAAAGCCCAGAAATAAAAAGTTGTGCCACACCTGTCTAGCTTTATTTCCACTGCTCCCTATCAAGTCTGTGCTGTAACCAAGCTCATTTCCGTACTCTCCCTCACTTCTGCTGTGCTCATTGTCTCTTTCACGCTTTTGCTCCTGCTGTTTCTCTTGCCTAAGATGCCCTCGTATCCCGTTTCACTCATCCTAATCTTGCCAGTCCTCCATTCAGGTCCTGCTGAATGCAGCCCTCACTCTGGTCCATATACATGGATCTTGTGTTATCCTTATGATTTAATGCAAACTCTCTAGTGCCTTACATTGTTCACTTGTCAGTTCTGGTCTTTTAGTCTGGTCATACATAATCATGAATCCTGATATTTTTATGTGTTAATCAGCATCTACTATAGTACTGAGTAGTAGATGATTGGCCAGTAATTGTTAGATGGCTGATAGGTGATCAATAACCATAGTCATGGATTCAATCATTGAATGAATTAGTGTCCTTTGTACTCTCAGGGACACAGTGCCTGCTGTGGTTATGGTGTCTGGCCCATGGGAGATTTTCAGTAACTTTTTTTTTTTTTTAGAAATTTTTTTTAGATCTCTGCCCTTTATTTGAATGTCTGTTTTTCTATGCATTATGTCTACTGAACAGGCTAGGTTTCCAGTTGCCATATATTATACAAGTATAAACAAACAAATACATAAGCAAATAAGTAAATAAGCAAACAATCCACAGTCACTGGGGAGTTAGTAAAATTTCAAAGTTGGAAGTACTTTTACCACTTTTGTCTAGAAGGGGTGCTTGCCTGGGGCTACTATAAAAGAAAGGCAGATTATGTATTAGTTTTCTATTACTTATGTAACAAATTTTTACACATTTAGTGACTTACACAACACAAATTTATTACCTTCTCCTTTCTGGAGGTCAGACATCTACAGTGAGTCTCCAGGTTAATATTAAAAGTGTTGGTGGAGCTGTGTTCATTCCGTAGACCTGAAGTGTTCCCAGATCTGGCACATTTGAGAAGAGCAGGGAAGCCAGTGTGGACCTGCAGTGCCAGGAAAGTTACAGAAGATGAGCTCAGAGAGATAAGATTGTATGGAACTTTCTGGGTTCCAAAAGGACAGGACCTGTACTCTGTGTGGAGTGGGGAGCCATTGGAGGCTTTTGAGCAGAATGCTATTTTCATGAGGATCCTTCTCACTGTTGTGTTGTGAATAGATTTTTAGAATGGGGTAAGAACAGAATCCAGGAGACCAGGAAGGAAGCTACTGTAGTTATCTGGGTGAGAGATGATGGTGGTTTGGACCAAGGTGGTAACAGTGTAGGGTGATGGATGTATTTTGAAGACTGAGCCAACAGGGTTTACTGATGGAGAACATATTACATTTTCTTTTTAAAGATTTTATTTTTTTGAGAGAGAGAGTGAGAAAGAGAGTACAAGCAGGGGGAGAGGCAGAGGGAGAAGCAGGCTCACCACGGAACAAAGGAAAGCAAAGAAAACTTTGATTTATTCTGTTGAATGTTTTTTTTTTTAAGATTTTATTTATTTATTTGTCAGAGAGAGAGAAAGAGAGAGAGAGAGCACACAAGCAGGGGGAGTGGCAGGCATCGGAAAAAACAGGCTTTCCACTGAGCAGGGATCCCTGCTCAACAGGGGGCTATATCCCAGGACCTTGGGACCATGACCCGAGCCGAAGGCAGTCACTTAACCAACTGGGCCACCCAGGTGCCCCTTTGTTAAATGTTTAAATCATGTCTGAGCATTGTAAAGCTCGTTGTACATTTCTGCAAGTCAAATACAAATTTGTTTTAACATATTAACCAAACCAAATCAAGAAATATTTTAAACTGATACTTCCATCTTGACAACTCATCTAGGTTTGGATATTCACCCTCCTAAACATGTATGGAAATTGTATGGGTGGTGTCTCTGTTCTGAAGATATAATAAAATACAATATACCTTACTATATTCTTAAAATTAATTTCATTTGTTTTTTTTTTAAATTTTTAAATGTAGCTACTGAGAGAGAAAGAGAGAGGCAGAGAGAGGGAGTAAGAAAGACAGAAAGAGAGAGAGAGAGAGAATGAGAACCTAAAAGGAAAAACAATTGAATTTTTCCTTTGAATTACTCTTGGAGCATAGGAAAGGGTGTGGAGAGTGAATGACTTACATCAAACTATCATCAGTGGCATGAAGTCGGAGAGCCTAAATGGCCAGGAAGGGAACCTTCGTTTTGCCGTGTGCTGCTGTGTGTTCGAATCTTTTACAACAACAATATAGTCTTATGTTACTTGCATAATATTAAAAAAAAGTTACAGGTGAGACTGACAAATTTGTCAAGGACACATTTCCCTTCTTTTAGGCAATGTGTATGCAGTCTTAACATGAGCTTTATCAGACATGTAGGTTAATTGAGACAAATATTTAGCTTCTATAGTTGGCAAGGACACTGCAAAGTACCATGGAACCATCTGATAAATGTAGGATTATAAAGAAAAACGCAATCAAGAATGAATAATTACATTTGTTCTTGACTCAGGAGATCGAGATATAAATATAATTGAGGTTAATAGATGTATAGTTATAGACCATAGAACATTTTTTTGGAAGGGAGAAAAATTTGCTGATTCAAAGTAAATAGTGGGGATGCCTGGTGGCTCAGTGGGTTAAGCTTCTGCCTTCGGCTCAGGTCATGGTCTCAGGGTCCTGGGATGGAGGCCAGCATTGGGCTCTCTGCTCAGGGGGGAGCCTGCTTCCTCCTCTCTCTCTGCCTGCCTGTCTGCCTACTTGTAACCTCTCTCTCTCTGTGTCAAATAAATCCATAAAATCTTAATTAATTAATTAATTAATTAATTAATTAATGGGAACGAGCTCTTTCACCCTTTGCTCCTGCAAGGCTCCAATCTGTCCTCTCTGGGTGAAGAGGGAACATGTCAGAATGACTGGCCTAAGTCTAAATTAGATAAGCAGGCACACAAGGATACATTGAAACATTTTACCAAAGTAAAGTCGTAGAGTGGCTTCCTTTGGCACATCTGGGGTTATCCTGCCGCTAGTGAGGTCAGAGTCTGGGGAGAGGAGAGCAAAACACAGAGGGAAGAGGGAACAGTGAGTCACCTCACCTCTCCCTCCTTTGAATGTTACTCCCTCCTGAATCGTCCTCCCTTACACTCAAAATGCAGATTTCAGGAGTCAGCACTAGTAGCCTGGCTACTTCCACATCCCAGTCCCTGAAATACAGAAAATTTTGCGTAGTTAAGTCTGGTTCAACCCATCACCCCTCACGTAGGTTAATTCTTTCTCCCCTGTTGACCCAAAAAGACACGTGAGCCAAGGCAGATTAATAAGGACAAAGTTTTATCGAGATAGAAGTCTATATACGTAATCTGGGAAAGGTAAGGGTCCATTGAGGCAAATAGGGGGAAAGGAAGGCTTTGCAGAGAGCATTGGCATCCTGCCAGTTCCAGGACTGGAGGAAGGTGACTTTGGTCAGAGGGCTTCCGTCCCTTCCCTCAAAGAGCTTCGGTCAGGCACGTTAACGTCACGCCAGGGGTGGCACCCACAGTCGATGATACCTGTGGCTTCCTTCTATTCTCCACCCCTGGACTGCTCTAAATCCGGTGGAGATCTTAACTGGGCTCACGTGGCCCTCACCTTCCAGCACACACCCCCCCCCAGGGTGCTTCCTTCTGACTTGTCCTTGTAGAAAGAGAGCAGGTTAAGTTTCACTTAAAGGGGCTGAGCCCCTATGTGGTACAGCAAAGTCCACGTACTGTTACGTATAATTTGCAGAGGAATATATGTTCCCTATGTGTTGAGATTCAGGACAAAATTCCTGCGAAGCCCTAGGCAGGTTCCGAAGGGGACTCAGAGATGCCCAGGGCACCGGAACCGTGGGCCAGGAGCCTGCAAACACATTGCTGGCTTCTCCAAAGTCAGAGGAGTCCCCTGACTAGGGGCAGGCCCACGTGTTCCGAGTGGCTATTTCTCAAAATTTCATGGCCCTCACCCCCGTTGCACCATCAGTGCTGTGGTGGGGGGCGCTCTATGTGGTCCGTCTGGCTGGGGGACCTTTAGTGTTTCCAGTCACAGTCGATGTGGTGCTGGTTCCCGCAGCACCGCCTGAGTGGGTGCTAGGCAGGCTCCACGAGTTCTGACGGCCACTGCTGACATGGAGACCTGCCATCCGAGCGACGATGTCGTCAATCTCCGGATCCCCCGTGTTGGCACCAGGTGGGCCAGCGGTATCCTGAGGTGAAGCGCGAATACCCGATGTTCCGGTCTTGGGAATGCTGTTGTTCCCTTCTTTTGTACCCCCTGTATGCTGGGCCGGGGGGCCCCCGGTGCTTGGAAGAAAGAGGGCGCTAGTAGTGGGTTGGAGGGCAGAGTTGGCGCTGGTCCTTGCAACTACCGCAGAGGTCGTGGGGCCAGGCGAACCCCAGGCGTTTGGTAAGACGGAAATACCCAGGGTTTTGCATGCCTCGCTTTTCTCTTCGGTGTTGGGTCTTTTTCCTCCGGATGAGCCCTGGGGGCCCTTATGGGTAGTGGGCACCCTAGAGCCTCCAGCGGTGGGAACAGTGTTCTTTTTGACAACCGGAACACCCGTGCTTTGTGCGGGTCGGCTTTTGGTGCTGGGATTTGAGGGGGAAGCAGACACGTCTCTAGACCCCTGTCTCTCTGTCTTGTCTGTGGCTTTTCCACCTGGAGCAGGTGTTGTTGGTTTCGATGAGCCCCGGGGATGCCTACAGGTGGTGGGCGACCTAGAGCCTCCAGTGGTGGGGACAGTATTGGGATTTCCCCCTATCACACCACCCATGCTTTGGACAGGTTGGCCCCATGTCCCTGGTTTTGAAAGGGAATTGGAGTCCTGTGCAAATCCTGGGATCGTACTTGCCCCTCCTGCCGAAGCGACGGTGGCGAAGGCGGCGGCAGCAGCCATGTTGTCTTGAGACGTAGCCCCGGTTATCTGGGCATGAGGAGGAGCAGAAGTGGTGCTGGGTGCCCCCTGCACTCCTTCCCCGAGGTGGAATGCTCCAGATACCTGTGAGTGAGTGGGGCCTGGAATGGAAACGCCAAAGCCTAGGCTCCCACCGCCCATGGGGGCTGCAGGTCCTGTGAGCCCATGGGGGTCTGGAGTAGTCAGTGTCATCAGGGAGCCACTAACCCCAGCACTGGGCATCCCAGTGGCAACTGCACAGCTGGTCGAGGTAGCTATGCCAATGGGGAGAAGTCCTGGCTTGTCACCAAATGCCTTCTGGCAGGTGACGGTGGTGAGAAATGCAGAGCCTGCAAGGCCTGCCTGCGTTAGGCTGCCTTTCGATGGTTGGGTTCCAGGGGCAGTTGGGCCTGTGGCTTGTGTTGGGGCTCCTGGTTTTCCCAACAGGTAGGAATTGCCAGGCTGCTGCCCATTCTGCGTCCCAGATATGGGCAGAGAGGTGGTCCCTGGAGCAGAGGGGTTAGGAATTGAGGTCTGTGTGATGGCTGACTTTGCAGGTGAACTGGTAGAGTCAGGGGCCACAGCAGTGCTGCTACTGGGTGGTGCGCTGTAGACTGGGAAGTGGCTTGCCTGGGACTGAGGGGGAGAAGGAAAGAGAACGGTCTGTGAAGGAGGTGTGGTGTCCATTGCGTTGGGGTCCGAGTGATGGCTGCAGTTTGCCAAGATACTGCCTGCTGGAGTGAGGGTTGTTCCCGAATTCACCAGTAAGCCGGTGGAAATAGCAGCATTGGGGAGAAAGGCTGTGTGCTGTGGCACAGCCAGGGTCCCTTGCGTGGGCCGAGGGGTGATGTTGGGGCTGAAGGGTTGATTAAGTACCGGGGTGAGGCAGGTGGCCCCAGTTTTGATGACCTTCGATTTGGACAGGCTGGTGGAGACTGGAAACGTTGCAGGGCGCTTCCGCTTCCTGCTGCAATGGCCCTGGGATAATGCAGGAGAGCTCAGCCCGGCGCCGGGGGGAGAGCCGAATAAGACAGCACAAGGAGGAGGAGGAGCGTCCATGTGCACGACCTCAGAGTTGGAAGAAGGATCTGATGTCACACTTGCAGAGGCCTTGGCTGTGATGGCAGATGGAAGTGCCTGAGGAGTTGTAGCCTGAATGGCAGCCACAGGGCTATTTGTGGAAGGGCCTGGAAGAGGGGCGGGTGGGAAAAGAGGGGCGGAATCTATACACATAGGGGTCGGGGATGCTCCTCGGCAGGCGGGCGGCTGTAATGAGAAGGCTGAGGTGGTAGGAGGTGTGGGGGGGTCAGAAACAGGTGTCATGGCGATGACTGGATGAAGAGGGTCTCCGCTGTTAGGTGGAATTTCCCCAGGGGGACTGCAGCTGAGAGGAGGAAGCGAGTCAGTAGGAGCAGCGAGGGTAGGAGCGTTAGGAGCTCCGTAGTCTGTTCCCTGGTCAGTAGTTTCTGTTGGGGAGGATGGGGGCCTGGCAGACAGGTCAGCCAAGTCGGTGGTAGGAACAGGGCCCTGCGAGTTGTGAATGGCCAGCGGCAGGGAGTCTGTGGTGTCTGAGGTATTTCGGGAGGAGGAAGGGGCAGGTGGAGTGGCCCCCCAGTCTGCCAGGATCTCTGTTCCGTCCTCTAAGATCTTATCCCTCTGACCCTGGGCATCCTTCACAGTGCCCAGGTTTTTGTCCAGAGCTATGCAAGGCATCTTAGGAGGTGGGGGCAACTCGCCTCTAGTCCACTGGAGTGGCATTGGTGATGGCAGAGGCACGAAGAGTGGCATGGACCTTTTCCTTTTGCGAGGCCTCCTGGTGGCAGATCCTGGTGGAAAAGAGTCCTCTGACGAGATGCCTGAAGGCTTATCGGCCCCTGTCTCCTCCCTTGGTAAGTCTGGTGTGCTCTGGAGAGGCTGAGGGTTTTCAGCCACCCCTTCCTTCGACGGTCCCTCTTGCAGCAAGGGGCAGCTTGGGGTTGGGTCGAAGAGCACTGCTATGCCTCTACCAGGTGTCTGCAGTGGAACAATGTCGCAAGTAGGGCCACATGAGGAGGTGACCACAGGGCCTTCAGAAGGGGAGCTCACCAGAGATCCCGGAGTGTTTTCCCCCAAGCTGTCTCCTGAGGGATTGGAAGATTGGTCCCCAGGTGGACTGGGACATTGGTCCCCAGGTGGACTGGCACATTGGTGCACAGGTGGACTGGCAGATTGTTGCACAGGTGGATTGGGAGATGGGTGCACAGGTGGATTGGGAGATGGGTGCACAGGTGGACTGGAAGATTGGTGCACAGGTGGATTGGGAGATTGGTGCACAGGTGGATTGGGAACATGTCCGAACATCATGGAAGGACGAGCGGACAGCACAGGTGTCTTCGGAGGGTCCCTCCAGTTCACCACGGGGCGGAGGCCCAGAGGGGAACATCCGGCAGGGATCGCATACCGTCGTCTCCTGGGCTCCCCGTGGAAGGTAGCTGGTAAAGGCCCATGATCGCGGTGGAAGGGCCTGCGCCCGGGGCCGCGGAGGAGGGCAGGCACAGCAGGGTGGTCCCGGACAGGATGGGCGGCTGTGAAGGCAGGGGTGACCAGCGGGCGACGACGGCCTGGCGGGGGCCGACGGCGGGTCCAGGAAAGAAACTTACTAAGCAGATTGCCCATATAGAGCTTGTCACGTGCCGAACGATCGCGAGGTAGGAGGCTAACCCCCGGAGAGAGCCTCCGGGCTTCCGACTCCTCTCGTGGTCTAGCAGGCACTGAGCAGCCCAGCTGGGCGCCTGTGATGTGTCCCTGGAAGGTCACAGAGAAGGGAGGGGCATGCCCAGTGAGGGAAGTGAACTGGCCAGAGGGCCAAGGGCTGGGCCCCAGAGCCCCGCCCACCAGCCCCCAGCCCCTGGGGCTTCCTGCTGCCTTTGGGAGTCTGTTAGGCCCAGGATGGCTACTTTGGGGCGACAGGGGCCACTGTGTGGGACTGCGGTGGCCCCGGGCCCTTCAGCACCTGGTGTGTGTTGCTCAGGCATTTTCTAGGTCTCTAAAATGAATATATTCAGGGCATGAACGACATGAACCCATGAGTCTGAACCGCTAAAATGTTTTTACAAGCTACCTTTCAGTTCTTGAGAAATAGGTGTAGGAAAAGTGTCCTGCTTATGACTAACCAAAGTTGGAACCCAAAATGCTCTACAGAATGTTTAATCTCAGAAAATGTATGGGACCTTTGGTGAACTCTCACTGAAGGCCTAAACCAGTATTTGGTACAGTATGGAAAGTGGACTGTTTGCATCATCATTAGCTCAAGTACTGGTTGAAATCCAGATCGTTGTTGTTTCTGCCACAGAACTACAAAATGTGCTTGTTGGGGCCAGAACTGTGCATTTTTTCATAATTAGTGATTAGTGAGGTTTTCTGGCATAGCCTAAAAGCAGTTTGAGTGGCCCCTTTGGCCCCCTTTCTCCTAGGATCCTATCTTTACTTTGGTTTTGTAGCTTCCAAACTGAGAAGGGGAGGGGCAAGTGTTCTAGGAAAGGAAGGGACCCCGCCAAGTAGACACTATTGAGCTTGAAACTCTTTTATTAATGTGCAAGTAGTGCAAGAATAAAAAAGGGAGGAAGTTCAAATTTTAGGAAAGAAAGCTAAAAATAGGGCACCTGGGTGTCTCAGTGGGTTAAAGCCTCTGCCTTCGCCTCAGGTCATGATCTCAGGGTCCTGGGATGGAGGCCCGCATCGGGCTCTCTGCTCAGGGGGGAGCCTGCTTCCTCCTCTCTCTCTGCCTCCCTCTCTGCCTACTAGTAATCTCGCTATCTCTGTCAAATAAATAAATAAAATCTTAAAAAAAAAAAGAAAGTAAATAGTGATCAGACCATACTGATAGACCGCTTGAGGGGAGACAGGTAGAGCCTGCCTTCTTTCTCTCCTATGGCAGTCCCATAATGCTATACAATTTGATGAATTCAGTATAGATCTGAATATTTTCCACACTGATATGAAAGTACACTAATTAGACTTCATGTGGCTCTCTAGATTCCTTTTCCCCACATTATCAAGCCTTTCCCTATACCACAGAGGCCTTTCTGATTCTGAGTATATGTCTTGAAACATTACATATGCAAAACTGAACAGACTGCTTTTTTTTTGAAATTAAAATTTAGCTAAGTCTATGAGTACATGCACACAAAAATGCCTTGGGTTTGCTCAGACGGCTAAGTGCCATAGTTATAGGGCAGTGCTCTGTATGCTCTGAAACACACAGCAATGTAAGGAATTATTGCTTTGATTTCATTTATCTAGGTTTGAAGAGGTTTGAAATATTCCAGACACATATTGTCCAGATATTTGTAATGTACCCATTTAAACACCAGTGTAAAAAATGAATAATTTGAATTGGAAGGTTCCTGAACTCCTATAAAGTGTTCCTTAATCTTTTGATTCTTTCTTCCTCATTCTGGATGGTGATAGTCTTTATTGTCCAAGACCTAAACCAGAAATGGGATTTCTTTCCCTCCATCACGTCCAAGTCTTGTTGCTCTCCTTTTCTCTCTGATGCTGTGGCTGCTTTTCAGGACAGGATCATTTATTTATTTATTTATTTGACAGGGAGAGAGAGAGAGAGAGAGAGAGAGAGAGAGAGAGATGGAGAGAGGGAACAAGCGGGTGGAGCAGCAAGCAGAGGGAGGGGGAGAAACACACTCCCTACTGAGTAGGGAGCCCTATGTGGGGCTCAATCCCAGGACCTGGGATCATGACCTGGGTCAAAGGCAGATGCTTAACCAACTGAGGCACCCAGGTGCCCCCAGGATAGGCTCTTGGCTTTGGTTTCATAGGACCACAACCCTTTACCCAAAACGCTTGGGGCCAGATGTGTTTGTGAATTCGGATTCCTGATTTTAAACTGGAAACCTGGACCCTGAACCACACATCCCATAACATCACCAGCAGGAACTAGAACAGCTCCCCGGAATCATATCCTTTAACATTTCTGCGGCAAACACACAGATAGTCATACTAAGTGGGATAACAGAAGTTATGCGTAGTCTTATATCAGGTCAGGGCAGGTTTTGTCACAAATGATTCTAGGTCAGGTCAGGTGTTGCTTCCAAATCAGTTACTAAGAATTATTTTTTAGTTTTTAGAGCTCTTTGGCTTTGGAATTGAGGATGAAGGTCCGAGGACTTACAGTTGAAAGATTGTGTGCGTGTTGTGTTAAGAGTTTCTGGAGGGCTTGACGCTATAGTACTCCCATGTCTAATTTATTCTTTACATTAGCACATTTCAAATTTGGGGCTTCTCCACCCTTACTACTTAATTGCTTTAGATAAGGCTCAGGTTTTACAGTTCAAACCGCCAGCACCTTCACCTTCAATGCCTCCCCCTTGGGCTCCCTACCGGTGTCCGAAAGATCGAAGGCACAACTCTGATTACATGTTATTTTTTCACTAATTATGTCAGTGGCTCCCCTTTGCCCACAGGAGAGATTCCGTGGTTCTCTTTGATCCAGCCCCTACCTGTCCAGTTCTACCTCAGTGCTGTTCCTCTCTCCCTCCTTCACTCTCAAGTCAGACTTACAGTTCACTGAATGTCCTTGCTTTTTCATCCTCTGAGCTCATCTGTGATTTAAATGCCCTTCCCTTAGGTCAGCGTGTTGAATCCATACTAGTTCATGATGCATTTCAAACATCTCCTCTCCAGTGAAGGCTTCCCAGCTCTGCCGAGGTAGTTTCCTGTCCTTTGTGTGTTGCCACTGTGGCTGATGTAGGTACAAATATGTGTCAGCACAGCATTGATGGCATTATTGCAGATTTTATCTACCTGTCTGTGTCTCCACCTTGGCTGTGGGCATCCTGAGGGCACACACAATGACTCCATCATCTCTGTATTCCCAGCATTCAGCTCAGGACATTTTTTAAAAAAGATTTTATTTATTTATTTGACAGAGAGAGAGATCACAAGTAGGCAGAGAGGCAGGCAGAGAGAGGAGGAAGCAGGCTCCCTGCTGAGCAGAGAGCCCGATGCAGGACTTGAACCCAGGACCCTGAGATCATGACCTGAGCTGAAGGCAGAGGCTTTAACCCGCTGAGCCATGCAGGCGCCCCTAGCTCAGGACATTTGAAGGAATGAATACCTGGGGGTATAGTCATATCTTCAGTTCAATATTTCTGAAAAGGGAAAAGTGGTCAAAGGACTTACTGTTACAGAAATATCGAAGGTCTCAAAAAACTTCAGGTTCTTGGGACTCTGGATGGCCCCAAAGAGAATTCCAGGAGTACTCATAAGTGAAATCTGCACTTTAAACCAACTTTCCAGGTATTCTGAAAGCTGAAAACTATTTGGGGGCCTTTGAAGCACAAAGGAGTTGTAGCAGAAAGACACTGTTAGACGTAAGGTGATATTCTTCTACTACCCACTTTATAGTTTTACTGCCTACCCCTTGGCCATGGAGCCGCATACATGGACTGTTCTTGAGATCCTATTTCCTCCCTATTTCCCTCTTCAGTTCCTAATCAGTTTTGTGACAAGAAACCAGACAGTAGTAATCGAGAGCACCTCACCTTCTGATCCTCACAGCAGTCCTGATGTTCATGAAGGTATGGGGGACGTAATGTTGCTTATTACATAGACAGACTGACTCTTCCTCGGGGTTTGAGGGCATTTTCTATGGAATAAAGAACAGACCTGTGTTGATGGCCTTGATGAAAGTGACTTTGGCTACTCAGAAACCCTTTTCACTCATTTCTTTCTGTAACTCTATTCTGGAGGACTGAGGTTGCCGGAGAGCTAGTGCCAAGAAAATGTCAGCGAGTGGTACAAGAATTCCTCTGTTAGAACAGGATTGTTTTGCCCGGGGATGGCTTCATGGGAATGGAATGAGGCCTTTTTCTGCACGGGCAGGCAAGACTGATAGTCTATCATATCATCAAAGGACAGACTTGAAAAAGGAAATGGAACTTTCCTTCATTCTTCCTTCTTATTGCTACTTTATATAATGAGCCTCAAGAGCAACCCCCCCAATTACTTATTTTCTAAATAAAAATAAATCTGGGCCTGAGTTCCTCTCCTTGCACCATCCTCCCCCACCCATAAGGTTGGAGAAAAGTCCAGTTTGGTCACTGTTGCCAGGGAGTCCATTCTTTTACTTTGTAAGAATCCAATGGTCCAGAAACTTGGAGATGTTCATGGCTGTGGCTGTGCTGAGGAGCGAGGGTGGGAAGCTTACGCCCCCCTTCATCAGGCCTGGAGTTCCTTGCAAACGCATCTGCTTTTCTGTACTCTGCCCTTCACTGGCAGCCCGACAGAAGCCTTATCAAGTCGTGTGGTCCTGGATGGGGTAGAGGGCAACTCTTTCTCACTTGTAGAAATGCTCAACCTGTAATTTTCCAAATCTCAGGGGAACCATGGTGCAGGCCATCATCCCCACCTGCAGTTTAAAGCATTAGTTCTGTCTTCTGTGCTTCTGATAGACATGACCTTTGTGGGTCTGAAACAGGCATATTCACCAGCCCCCTCACTGGAGGGAGCCTTCAGACCTTTAGAGACAGATAGAGGTAGGGAAAGGAGATGACTCCTTTTAAATCCACACCAGTAAGAGAGCCCCAAACAATAGTTGATTGCTTTTTTCCTTTATAACTCACCTTATTATATAAACACCAAGGGAAAAACAAGATGGGGATAGAATAGATTGAGATGCTTGCCAGATCTCATGTGTAATTTTTGCCTACAACTTGTTAGCTCTAGAGGCCCCTTTGCCTTCATTTTTGTCCATCTTTGTGCGGGAGACAGTCAGGTGGGCGCCTGGGTGACTCAGTGGATTAAAGCCTCTGCCTTCTGCTCAGGTCATGATCTCAGGGTCCTGGGATGGAGCCCCGCATTGGGCTCCCTGCTCAGCAGAGAGACTGCTTCCTCCTCTCTCTCTGTCTGCCTCTCTGCCTACTTGTGATCTCTCTCTCTCTGTCAAATAAATAAATAAAATCTTTAAAAAAAATAAGTAGAGTTGTGTCTTTGCTCTCTAGCTAGTAATGTTAATAGTCATCATCTAGAATAGATCCAATGCTGTTCAGCGATCTCTCTCTAATTCTTATAATTCTACAAGATACTATCATCCCCATTTAACAGATGAGGCTCACAAAGGTTCAGTATTTTCTCATACAGCCAGTGAATAGTAGAGGCAGAATAAAGTAGTGTCTATGTAACTCCTGAGCCCATGTCCTTTCTAATATTTTCCTGAGTCTTTTATCATTATATTTAAAATACAATCTCCCATAATGGCCTAACCAGGAGCTGTTAAAATAAAATAAAGCCTTCAAGATCTCTAATGTAACTTCTTGTTATTGTGAATCTAAGGAATATGTAAGGAATATGGAATAACTCGAATAATTCTTGCTGCATTGCAGGGGAAGATATTTTATTAGCTTATTTTTATTAACATCCTGTAGTTAATTCCTTCATTTCGTCTTAGAGTTCTGGCTTACAGATAATTAAATCCATGCTCTTCTCTGATCACGGGCATAAACTGGGCATCCTACTGAGGACGGCAGGCTACTAGTGTTCTGTGCCTTTCTTCTCCTAGGTATATCTTTATAACATCGGGGGTCAGATGGTTGGAGGACTCCAGAAGCCCAATAATACAAATGTTTCCAACTCAGCTACTAAATAATTTTCTCCTCTACTGAGGCTTGGCAGATTTTTCCTTCTGAATTGTCTAGTTTTCTTTAGATTGTAGTATGGCTATTCTAATCACAGTACATGGTGTTGCTTGTAGAGGTCATCACATTACAGTTCCCAGGGCAAGTATTGGAAAAGCATCATTGAGTTTGGTTCATCTCCAGTCTATTGAATTTCCTGGATTTTGTATTTAAGCTTCTGTATTATTTTGCAATGACTGTTTTGCAGATTGCCCCAGAAAAGAAAATTGGCTGACTTGCTTTTTGGTAATATTCTTTAAAATGTGACTACTGTGTTTTATAGACTAGGTAACAGACAGGAAATTAGAAATAGTTGTATTACAAGGGAAATAATGTAAGGTGAGAAATGGGAGTGCTGTTTGAAAGAGATGGCTTTCCTTACCAGAATAATAAGTATAGATTCTTTACCTTCTCCTATAAGGTGCTGATAGACACAGTGCTGGACATTTCTTAACCCCTTGTGTGAAAATCCTTCTTCTGTCCAGGGATCCAGTGGGAGTTGGAGAGTATATACCACATAGACCACACAGTTAATTGGATTGGGAAGGCCATCTGACCATACTGTGGTTGTGGACTATAAGAGGGGCTCAGAATAAAATCTCTGCCTAAATGGGGAGAATCTGGACCAACTTGATCAGCATCTTTTAGAAATCGGAACAGAAGAGTATAGCAAAGATCCAGTAGCTAGTGGCAGGTGTAGAAGATGGAAATCTATGAAGTAGAGAGAGGTCATGTTAGATCATGAGTGAGGGTGTTACAAGTAAAAAGAAGCTAGAAGGAAGCCAAGTGGGAGACACAGGAAGAGTGAAAGAGGCACAGAGAGGAATAGGCTGAGAGGGAGTAGCTGGATTCCATGAACGATCAAGTGGAAAATCTAGTGCCTGTGTAAACCTCAGGTCCTAGAATTGGTATGAAACTGGGCTTTTCTTTCAGGGTTTCCGTGAGATCTCTTTGGCATTTGAGATTACTGCTTACTCATTCCTATGTGTCTTCTGACAGTAAACTCCGTGTTCTCTGAAGGACCTTGAGGAGGTTTTTCAGTGAACCAGCATGTCTAACATTCAATTTAAATAGTATTTTTTTCTCTGTTCAAATTCATTCTTTTATTCATTAGTGCAAGAAGTAGAAAGGAAATATCAGAAATTTATTTTTGAGCATCATTCGACTGGTATGAAGGATGTAGGGCTTATTCATTTTGGCTTTCTTTAGGAGGAAATTAATGTTAGAAACATTTTCTGGGCATGAAGGTGAGCCAAGAGAAGAGACAGAAATTGGTATATATAGTTTTAACGGGAGACAGTCACGTCTTCTCATTTGTTTGTTGTTTATGTCTGCTTTCACACTACAGCAGCAGAGCTGAATGGTTGTGACATATCATATGGTCCACAAAACCTAAAATATGTACTACTTTGTAGGCACTTTGTAGACAATGTTTTCTGATCTTTGTCATAGTGGAATTAGGAAACGGTAAAAGCTTACCAGTCATATAGATCCGAACTTGAATTCTGGTTCTATTCCTTAGCTTAGGCAAATTGGGCAAATTTCCTTTTGAGACACAGTTTCCTCACCAGTTACAATGAGATACAGATAGGCATCTTACTGTGCTTGCATATATGAAAGCCCTTAGCACAAAATAGTTTCTCAATAAATAGTGATGTTAGTGTCTTCTTTTACATTCCTCCTGCTTTCCTTCCTATTGTAAGGAAGGTATAGTGGATGGTTCTGGGTTTAATTTCACTACTTCAAAAAAAAAATCAAAACATTATAATTTATGTTTATATGCACATTATCATCTACCTACAAGTAGCTAGCTGCACTTTGCCTGAATTCTTAGAAGCAAGTAGGACAAATAGCAACGCAAGTTATTACTGACTTCAAATAAAAAATATTCTTCTCCAAGGGGGAAATAATTTGTTTTTCAAATTCATTGGCAAATTCAGACTTGTATTTCCTTTTTTCTTTTTTAAGATTTATGTGTGTATTTTTAGAGAGAGAGTATGAGCAGGGGGGAGGAGTAGAGGGAGAGGGAAAGGGAGAGAATGTCCAGCAGACTCCCTGCAGAGCCAACGAGGGCTCCATCTCATGACCTTGAGATCATGACTTGAACCAAAACCAAGAGTCAGACACTCTAACCAACTGAGCCACCCAGGGACCCCTCAAATTTGTATTTCAAATTCAGATTCATTAAGCAAATTTCTTAAAGTAGACTATTACCTAAATGTACCTATAGTTTCAATATTTTATTTATTTTGCTTAACATAAATTGAGGTAACATGGTACTTGCATCGTGATTATCATTATAATTCTAAGGTTGACAAGATTTATTCTTTTTGAGTGGTGCTAGTTGGTCAGGTCTGCCTGGTGGGCAGACGGAGGACCAAATGTGAGTCAGAGCTTCCACATTCTACCATAGACAGGTATAGGGATGAATTTATCAAAGACAAGTGAACTGAAGGCTCAGAATAGCGTGACATTTTCATGCAAATCAGTCTTCTTGCTCTTGAATATGTTTAGTTGAATTAAATTTGCCATACTCATAATCACTCATGAATAACTAACATTTCCTATTTCCTGCTAATTCTGAAAAAGACCCACCATCTCATTTTTAGAAATTAAATACTTAGAGAAATTTCTCATTTTCAGTGTATCAGAGAGACAAGTTATTAAATGTGTACATGCTGAACAAATTAGTTTTGACTTTGTTTTATTTCTTTTTCATTTTTTTCCTCTTTTAAAAAAATTCTTCATGGTTTGCTTCTTTCTGTTGACTCAATTCTCATCTTTTGGATATTCTTCTTTATAATATCCCATGGGAACCTGCATTGTAGAATGTAGAACATTGATAGTGGAGGCTAGAGATAGTGATATTGAACATTACATCTAATTTTAATTTTTCCCCCTTTAGAACTAACTTCCAAGCTCTGTATTTAAATACCTTTGCCAGTGACCCTCATGACTCTGCTTTCACTGGGGTCTACAGCTGTGGAAACATCAGCAGGAGAGTGGAGGCCTTGCCTCGGGGACGTCTTTGGGATGCAGTGTCTTAAGAAGCATCACTGGGTAAGTGTGTTAAATTATCCACATATTAAGTAGGTCAGTCTGTGACAAAGCCAGTATGTTTTGTTATTTGTAGAAAAATAAACATGAATTTTGTAATGAGAATAGGATAATTCCCCACCAAACATGTTATTTTTATTATTTTTTAGGGAGTAATTTCATCTCGAGATTTTCCACACTTCAGCGATACCTGAGGTATAAGATGCACACAGTAGACCCTCACTAACAAACACATGGAGAGAATAAATGAGTTTGCAGCACTGGTCTCTCAACCTGATTTAAATATATTTTTGGTTATATGAATAAATAAGCCATATAAACCATAGACCAATGGGCCCTTCTTGGATTGTCTTTTCATATAAAAGGGGAAAAGTGGAGTTTGGGAGAGGTGAGACTTGGATCCTATTGCTGCCTCTGATGCTGCTGGGCTGGGTGGCCTTGCTTGATTTCTCTAATTTCCCTGGCTCTTTATCACCGTTTCTGCTGAATGAGAAGCCTGCATCAGATGATGTCTAAGCTCCTCCAGCTCTTGAATTTATTGAGTATGATTCTTTTTGTTCCTTTTATTTCAATAGTTTAGAACTATTACTTAGGCTAAATAAGTAGAACTCATACAGAGAATTTGTCATTTACATGTTAGGACATTAGAGAACTTTTCTAGGTCTTCTGCAGCTCCTAGGGGAATGATAATGGCTAACCAGAACCTTCTTAACAAAGCTGGAAGCAATTATCAGCTTTCATTCTATAGGAAATGTGTTTACTGGTCCTGAGGCTTTAGTAATAAGTTCAGACGTGATTGTACAATATGAATGGATGTTCATTTAAATATTATTACTAACCATAATAACACCACTTTTCTATTGAGAATGCATATTGATTTTTAAAAAAGATTTTATTTGAGAGAGACAGAGAGCGAGTGCACAAGCAGGGGGAGCTGCAGAGGGAGAGGGAGAAGCAGACTCCCTGCTGAGCAGGGAGCCTGATGCGGGACTTGATCCCAGGATGCTGGGATCATGACCTGCAGCTGCTTAACTGAATGAGCCACCCAGGTGCCCCGCATATTGATTTTTGAGACCATAGTTAATCACCGGCTGGGTAAAACATTCATGCAAACTCTCAACCAGGTGCTTTTGGCCCGCCTTTGATTTTAGTTACAGCTGTAAAGAAGAGTTCCAAGACATCAGTTACTGCTGCTAGTGGAATTGACCCCTAACTGTCTATAGTATCCTTAATACCATACCCTTAAATAGACTTTACCTCTTCCCTAACTCTGCCTGCTTCTTGAGGTCACGTGCCACATAAATGATCTGCACTCAAGTTCTTGTCTTGGCTCTGTACTTGGGGTCACCCCAGCTAAGACAAGATCATCTGAATAATGGCATTATATTACCTTTCAATATCTGAAATAAATGCAGGGCAGGAAGGACAAACTGTGCTGTTCTTTAGAAGCCAGAATAAACAGCCTTAAAGATGTTGTAATCTTAATTATAAATAAAAACTTAAATGACCTTGGCTCACTTTCAACAAAAATCTAGTTTTAAAAAAAGAGATCCTTGCTGCACTGTGATATCTCAATCTCTTTGAACTTTAGAATTTTAACCCTTCAAGGAGGTTGGACTTGAATAGTTAGAACACTTGCTCTTTAGGGAACCTGGGGCCTGTTACAAAGAGCAACCGGATATCTTGCACCAGCTAGAAAATATGCAGAGATGAGGCTGATGGTGAGAAAAATGCCACAGTAGGAATCATTTGTGTTGATATCTGGCTCTTGGTCGCATATATCAGAAACTCCTTGGATCCTTAACAATTTGATTTTTCTAAAAGATTCCCATATAAAAGTTATAGCTGTCATTTATTTGCAATGCATCTAAAGAATTTCAGAGAATATGAGAACTGTTCCAAAATATTCTTTGTTCATGAAGCTGTGTCTTGGTTCATCAGCACCTGGACTGGACTCCCTAGCATCGAGGTAAGCATAGACCCAGAAGAGACCTTTTAAAAAGATCACTGACTATTTAGTGGACTAAATAGTCTATTTAGACTATTTAGTGGACTAAATAGTCTATTTAGACTATTTAGTCTATTAGACTATTAGTCTAATAGTCTATTAGACTATTAGTCTAATAGTCTATTAGACTATTAGTCTATTTAGACTATTTAGTCAGTGACTAAAAAGATCACTGACTGTCCCTTATTATAGACTTGAAAAAAAAAGGCTTTGACTTGACTTGTCCAGAGTCAGATGATAGCAGTAGGCTGGACCTAGGTGTCCTGCTTTAGTCTCCCATGCCTGAGGCTCCAGTTGGCTATGAAAACTTCCCATAATGTGTTGGCTCAGGTGGACATACTGTGATTAAATGTCATAAAATGAAGAAGACTGGGGTGTATATCATTAAGGGAAAATAAAGAAACCTTTTTTTTTTTGGCAAACAAACCACCTGCAAAAATAATAAAAATTAACAGAGTTTTGTCCTATTGCATATTTACTGGGGCAAATGTCCATTGAGTATAAAACTTGAGGTAAGCTTAGTACTATTACTAGTGTTCTCAGTTTAGAATGAAATGTTAAAAATCACATAAGTTTTCTTCAAAATCATCACTATGATTGTGGATTAAAATTTAATGTTAAGTTATACACATTATGAAGTTTCCAAAAGTACTTGTTTTCCTGTGGGTCATTTGAGTGATGCCAGGAGTATGTTTCTTGTCCTTAAATTTCTTTCTCACTCGTCTTCCTGGCGCTGAAGTTTTTTACCTTTGGATTGTGATCTGGTGGACAGCTAAAGAGACCTCAGTGATAGTGGTTTGCGAGCTTGAATTACTTATTGATTCTCTAGCATAGAGGAGAAATCTGATAGGATGGGTCATAGAATGGGTATGTTTTGGTATAAGCAGGAAGAAATACCAGTGAAGGGAACTCTGCATCATGGTGTGGACAAAGCAGAAATAAAATGTTTTTAAAAATGAGAATGTTCACAGAAAGGATATTAGAAGCTGTTGAATAATAATATTGACTATCCCACAGTTTTGTCTGGAATTTGCTCTGATGGCTAATGGTATATACTGGTTTTGGGTTTTTTCTTTTCTTTTCTTTTCTTTTTAAAGATTTTATTTATTTATTTGTCAGAGAGAGAGAGAGAGCACAAGTAGTCAGAGAGGCAGGCAGAGGCAGAGGGAGAAGCAGGCTCCCTGCTGAGCAAGGAGCCCAATGCAAGACTCTGTCCCAGGACCCTGGGATCATGACCTGAGCCGAAGGCAGAGGCTTAACCCACTAAGCCACCCAGGCATCCCAGGGGTGTTTTCTTTTCAATAACAACANTGGGATCATGACCTGAGCCGAAGGCAGAGGCTTAACCCACTGAGCCACCCAGGCATCCCAGGGGTGTTTTCTTTTCAATAACAACGCAGTTATTACATTTACATGGTACTTTACAGGTTAGCAAGCATGGCCATAGCCATGACCTCATTTAAGTGACGCTGTCCATTAGCCAGGACAGCTACTAGTGGCTCCATTTTCAGAAACAGTGAAGTTAAGGCCCAGGGTTCTTAACTGATTTGTCCGGGGTTATAAAACCAGTGTGTAGGGAAGTGGAGATTGGAACTTGCATCTTTTGGTTCTGAATTCGGTGTTTTTTCTCCCATGCAACATTGGGTAGGGACAAGAATTCTATGCTTCAGAGTCAGATGACCCAGGCCTGAACTTGCCACTTTTTTTTTTCCAGGCTGCATGACGTTGGATGTGTTACTAACTGTTCTGAATCTGTTTCTTTATCTCTGAAAAATAAGAATAGAAGTGCCTACCTTATAGGATTGTTATGAAGATTCCATTAAGTCAGTCAGGCAAAGCAACTAGCTTAATTCCTGGCACATAGTAGGTACTCAGTACATGGAGTTATAAACCCCTGGGAAAGATACCTACTGCCCCTATTTCATAAACTTTTCCTGCATTTAGAGGTGAAATGACAAATCAGGGCAACTTTCCAGTTTACTCAATGATACCATGTTTCCTTAGCTTACTTCAATTCCCGAAATTATCTCTTGTGAAAATGTGTACAGCGTGTGTGTGAACGCCCTGTGCCTGTCTTGGGGTACACCTGTACATTCATACCCATCAGTAGCTGTGTGCCTGCGTTGGGGGTACGGCAGTGGTTCTCTGAGTTTCCGGGCTGTGGAGCATCTCTCTGCTGCAGATAACTGCAAACTGGATCATGCAGTCTTAAATCTAACTCAACCAGGTAGATCCTGGTTCAGTCGCTGAACCTCAGAAGCACAGGTTTTGTACTCTCAAAGTATCTGGATGAGACACAGGATTCCTAGTTTGATGGCTGAAAGGTTTGGGTAACTCCCTTTAGTAGACAAAACTAGGGACTCACAAAATTACATTGATTTTTGAGTATACTTTATTTATAATTATTCATTCTTTCTTGAAATCTTTTAGAATCACCTTGATTAAAATCATTACACAAAATAATCTTCACTGTATTTATTATATATAGCACAGAATAATTTAACACTTTATAAACATGTTTCGTTGATGCACAAATGGGAGAAGCACCCTTTGCCAAAAGCAGTACAGTAACTTAGTTGTTTGGCTACAGTAGCATTTTAAAAAATGACCATGAGATGGCACTGTGGCCAAGTAGATTAAGTATGTCTAAACTGTTTCCCCTAACTACATAGCATTTAATTCCTTCCTTTAAATATAGAAGAATCTACTGTTCAACTTAAAAAGTATTGATTAGGAGTAAGTCCTTTAATCACAGATCCGTATATTGTTCAAGCACTGTGTCTCACTGGGGTGGGGCGGGGGTGTTTTGAAAGCCTTAGTAGTCAGAAAGTCCCCAGACTGAAAGGGATCCAAAAGGGTCCACCATTTCATTTAAGATTACTCAGCTATGTAAAGGACCATTGTTTTCACCACCCTCATAGAATTGTGTTAAAGTCTTCCCACAAAATTAGGCAAACTTCCAGTTTATTTAAAGAGCTGATACTTCTGTTACATTTTAATCTGCTTTGACAGCAATGGAAGGTCATAGAAACGTTAGGACATGAATTCACATTTTGATTGACAGGATACAAACATGCAAACGTGTATATATTGAGTGTTTTCATTAATGACTCTTGCTTTTTCTCCATATAAATATATAAATATTGAATAAAGTGCATGAGAACATGTCTGTACATATACACAGATACATGTTTGTCTATATACACTTGAATAGATACTGATGGAAAGAAAAAAACACATTTGTAATATATATGTAGTCAAAAGACATCTGTCAGGCAGTATTTTTGTTCATTCTGATCAAGATTGAGTAAATGGGGGTAGAATCTGTAATCTTTTCTCTAATATTTAATGAGATGTGCAGAGTTATAAACTATGGTAAAATACATTAGAGCAGAGATTTTTTTAACATTTGTATTTTTATCAGTTAGTATGGTATTATCATTAAAGTGATCAGGTCAAATGCAGCCTTGATATAAGTGGTTTACTGTAAATTCTAGCTTTGAAATACATACCTGTCAATGTATCTACAAGAATTAAACTGGATAGCCTTAAAGCATTTCCAAATTACACAGTGGCATCTCCCACATTCTTTGTTTCCAAATCTGTAATATTTTTCAAATAGCTTAGAGCAAAAAACTATTTTTCATTTAATAGAAATGCTTCAGTGTTGTAATCACATATTATCTAACATCTATTTTGGTAAGGCTGTGTAATTTAATCTAGAGTAATATCAAGGTGAATTAACTACTATTAAGCTCTTTTTCTCTTTAGCAGACTTTTCCACAAAACATTGTATTACTGCTCTTTTTTAGGGAGTCCAGTGTCAGTGAGTAATAAATAAATCAGATTTTTAGGGAAGTGAAACAACAAGTTTCTTTGAAACTTTGGTAGTGACAGGTTGGGTCCAGGTTGCGGTATATTTCTAAACTAATTGCAAATTTTGACCTTCTGTGGCATCTCCCCCTGCCCCCCACTCATTTGGTGGGTATTCATTGGCAACCAATTGGGAAAATAATTGAGAAAACTACCCTCACAGTAGAAACAAGCCTTTTTCTGAACCGGGTAAGAAGAAAATAGTTTGAACCAATTCTCAACATGTCTGTTAATCAATATTTTTTTGACAAGGACCATTCCAATTAGGTCATTTTCTTTGAAGGCAGGGATCCTGTTTTAATTTTTTTTATATCCCCTGTACCTAGGACATTTCTTCACAGATATTATACACCTAGTAGATGATTGTGAGACCAAAGCTGAACAGTGTTAGTAAAGAATGTAGATTGATTGATCTGAAAGCATCAGTGTACCTGTTGGGTGCCAATAGGAAAGCCACCTGCATTTTATAGAGACAGCCTAAGGTTCTACTGCTGTCAGTAGCCAAAAACCTGAGTTTATTCCTCAATCTTGACACAGTTACATCAATACTGTTTACTGCTCAGAAGAGCGCATGCATGGTGCAGTTGTCAAGGAGTGTTACCAAACACTACTGTGGTGCTGTTTCGGAGACGCAATTTCTAGAAACGTATTTGGTAATGTTAAATTATACTTTTGATAGTTTACCTAGTAGAACAAACATTAAACAAGACCACATTGGAGATTCAGGATAAAGCACAAATAGTAGAAGAGAAAGCAGCAGCAGTTATTAAATAACACTTTAAAACTTTTTCACTTCTGAGAAGAATTAGCTTGAAATGCAGCAAATGCCAGCAACTTTGTGGATATTTCCGAATGACATCTATGAAAAAGCAGGAATGAAAAAAGTCGTCAAGTATTTCATTTAATTTCAGTACAGATTTCGTAACACTCTCCTTAGTGTCTTTTTTTTTGTTGTTGTTCAAAGTATGTAGCATAGTAAGTTTTAAAGAGGATTTTTCTTTAAGAGGTCATTATAGTATATTCAACCAGTTTTCACTAGTTATAGCTATTGTTATTTACAGCAATAGGGAACCAACTCATGCCATCAATTAACAACAGAGTAGTAAGGTTTCCACTTGAAACAGAAGGTAATTTAGACTTATTTGTGGCCTCAGTGTAATTATACAATAAAAGCTAATTATTTTAAAGACATATCATTTACAATGTTAAAAATAATTATCATAAAGCTCACAGCTGAAATGCTGTCAGAATATTTTTGAAGTGCACATTTTGTGTCATTTAACCCTGCTTTATTTTTCATTGATGGAATAAAATGAGGCATACAAATATTATTGTTGGTTCTACTAGACTGGCCTAATTTTTTTTCCAGTCTCCCTATTTTCTTTTTTTTCCCCCAGAATAGGTGAAAATTTGCCCAGTGTGCCCTCTGTGGTTGCTATGGCAACCAGCCTCTCACACACAGCTAACCTTTTCATTCACTGTGTTAATATTGTCTGTAGGAGCATCTTCTGCATGTTGTTTTCCTAGAGCAACCATACTGTAGTCATTATCTGTGCTCTTGGCATCTTTCTTGGAATTCTTTTTTTGTCCCATTTGGAGTTGACTAGATTTGTAGGCCAAGGCCGGTATAGTGTTCACTAAAATTAACTGCAGTGGTTTTTTATTTTCCTTGTACTGACACTGAATATACCGGGAAAAGGCTGATCTGTAGGTCTTGTTGAACAGTGTGTACACTAGTGGGTTGACCGCCGAGGAGAGGTAACCAATCCAAACGAACACGTTGAGCAGGGCTCCAATGATGTCCTCATTGCAGGACTCCTTGCAGATGACGGCCATTATGTTCGTGATGAAGAATGGGCACCACATCACCACAAACAGGAAGAAGACGATGCCCAGCACCTTGCAGGCTTTTTGCTCGTTGCTGATGGACTGCATAGTCCTCCTGCCGTAGGACCCTGGCTCCCTGTGGATGGATCGTTGGAAGAGCTTTTCTGAAGACAGGGAACTCTGAGGGAGGAAGCTGAAAGACGATAGCTTGGCCCGTGTGCCAAGATCACTCACACACAAAGTAGCTTCTTTCTGGAGTGACTTAATAGTTAGAAAGTAGGTGATCACCATGATGGTTAAGGGAATGAAGAATGACACGAAAGAGCCAATCAGGACGAAGTTATCATCCGCAAGTAAGCAACTCCCTTCCTTGAAGACCTTGGAATCATCCTGTAGCCCGAAGACTGGTATTGGCATAGATATACCTGGAGTTGGACAGAAAATGATGCATAACAATTAAGAAATTGTCTACATGAGGAGCACTGCTACATAGTGGTAGCAGGGCAAAGGATTCTATATCAACATTGTTTAAAAGCTCAATATATACTTGCATTGAGAATTTAAAGTTCTTGGGGCACCTGGGTGGCTCAGTGGGTTAAAGCCTCTGCCTTTGGCTCAAGTCGTGATCTCAGGGTCCTGGGATCGAGCCCCGCATCAGGTTCTCTGCTCAGCAGGGAGCCTGCTTCCTGCTCTCTCTCTGCCTGCCTCTCTGCCTACTTATAGTCTCTCTCTCTGTCAAATAAATAAATGGAATCTTTAAAAAAAATTACAGACTAATCAGAAAAAAAACTAAGAAATATAATATTAAAAAAAAGAATTTAAAGTTCTCTTGGACTTACAGATATTAGGTGGTTATTATATAAATTTAATATATAGTTATATGTAGTATATATTAGTTATATATGTAGTTATATATGTATGTATATATGTATAGTTATATATGTAGTTATATGTAGTTATATGTAGTTATATGTTAGTTATATATTATATAATTACATATAATATATTATATAATTACATATAATTATATAATATATATTATATGTTAGTTATATATAGTTGTAATACACATATAAATGTATCTATAAAATATGTATTAATTATATATAATACATGCATATGTTATATTGTCCTATAGAGATAGTCCTTCACTTCTTTTTATTTTTTTAAAGATTTTATTTATTTATTTGACACAGAGAGAGAGATTACAAGTAGGCAGAGAGGCAGGCAGAGAGAGAGAGGAGGAAGCAGGCTCCCCGCTGAGCAGAGAGCCCGATGTGGGCCTCAATCCCAGGACGCTGAGATCATGACCTGAGCCAAAAGCAGAGGCTTTAACCCACTGAGCCACCCAGGCGCCCGATAGTCCTTCACTTCTAAAGAAGTGCTGAGGGTTCCTGGGTGGCTCATTCAGTTAAGCGTCCAGCTCTTGGTTTTGGCTCATGTCATGATCTATCTCAGGGTTGTGAGATTGAGCTCCCTGTCACGGTCCACCCTCAGCAGAGAGTCTGTTCCTTTCCCTCTCTCTCTCCCTCTCCTGTTGCCCCTCCCCCCTGCTCATGCACATTGTCTCTCTCTAAAATAAATCTTTTAAAAAAAGAAGTACAGTAAGTCCAGCTTTAATTTTTCATGCTGTATTTTTTCTGATTACAACATTATACTTATTAATTGAAGAAAATACAGTCACACAAAAATAAAAATGACCAGTGATGCTACCATCCAGAGATAATCACCATTAACAATACAATGCCGTTTATTTTAGATAAACACACATACATAGCATTTACACACATTTTATAATTGAATTTCATATACAGTTTATAACTATTTTTCTCCTAACATTGTATCATGAGTATAATTTATAAAAATACCCTCATAAAATTGTAAACATATTTTCTTTTCAGAAAATTTGAAAAAAAGAAAAAGTAATGAATAAAGAATACTAATATATATTCTTGCCAGCCAGGGGAAATTCTAATTTACATTTTAGGTAGTTTCTTCTTCCATTTACATGCATATGTAAATATATATGTATGTGCAGTATTTTATGTGCAGATTTAGATCTTCCTATTCCATTTAACATTTAATCTTGAAAATTACATGTATGTTATTAATTATGTTTCAAGTTGTAATTTAAATTGTAGTTAGTTAACATACAGTGTAATATTGGTTTCAGGAGTAGAATTTAGTGATTCATCACTTATATGCAACACCCAGTGCTCATCATAACAAGTGCCCTCCTTAATGCCCATCACCCATCTAGCCCATCCCCACCCACCTTCTTCCACAACCCTGAATGGTTAAGAGAAAATTGCACATATTTTAAAGGATTTTTAGAAAATATGATTTTCTAGTGTGAATTTAAAGTAACTCACCAATTATATTTTTTAACTTTAATTTCGATTCTTATTTATTTATTAAAAATTCTATTTATTTATTTGACATGGGGTGGGAGAGCAAGCACAAGTAGGGGGAGCAGCAGGCAGAGGGAGAAGCAGCCTCCCTGTTGAGCAAGGAGCCTGATGTGGGGCTCGATCCCAGGACCCTGGTTTCCTGACCTGAGCCAAAGGCATCCGCTTAACTGACTGAGCCACCCAGGTGTCCTTTGATTCTTTTTTAAAAGAAGCTTTTTGCTATCAAAAAGTTCTAACAGGGCCGCCTGGGTGGCTCAGTGGATTAAAGCCTCTGCCTTCGGCTTAGCTCATGATCTCAGGGTCCTGGGATGAAGTCCCGCATCGGGCTCCCTGCTCGGCGGGGAGCCTGCCTCCTCCTCTCTTTCTGCCTGCCTCTCTGCCTACTCCTGATCTCTCTCTCTGTGTCAAATAAATAAATAAAATCTTAAAAAAAAGTTATAACATATGCAGAAGAAACAAAACAAAACAAAAAATGCTGAAAAACCAAAATAAACAGCACAATGAACCCATCATCCAGCTACAACAATTATGAACTCAAGGACAATCTGGTTTCACCCATATCCCTACCTGCTGCAACCTCTCCCATGTTATTTTGAAACAAATCCCAGACATCGTATCATCCAATCTATACATATTTTCTTTTTTTTTTTTAAAGATTTTATTTATTTATTTCACAGGGGGAGAGAGATCACAAGGAGGCAGAGAGGCAGGCAGAGAGAGAGGAGGAAGCAGGCTCCCTGCTGAGCAGAGAGCCCGATGTGGGCCTGGATCCCAGGACCCTGGGATCATGACCTGAGCTGAAGGCAGAGGCTTTAACCCACTGAGCCACCCAGGCACCTCTGTACATATTTTCTTATGTAGATATAAAAACTACATTTTCTTTAAAAACCTAATATTAGGGTGCCTGGGTGGCTCAGTGAGTTAAAGCCTCTGCCTTCGGCTCAGGACAGAGTTCAGCTCCATCCAGCCATAGACCTGACTGTCCTAACCTCATATCACCTCATGCTGGCTGTCCTTGCAAGAAGGGGGACATGAGCTTGAGTTAATGTAATGTTTAACTCACATCTTTCTCAGTGACAGTTGCCATTATCCTCACAGACTCAATTGACAGTATTTGTCGCTTATCCATGCTAGGCCATCCCAGTATTCTTGGAGGGTGGAGATAAATGACACTGGAGCTGGTCTTAAGGACACTTAGTGTGGTTAATGACTCTTCATTTCCTTTATTCCTCTCTGTCCCATCCTGTTGATAACATTCTGTGGGCCAGGAAGGGTTGGAAGAACTATGGCTCCAAAAGGAACATCCTCTCATACTCAGGATACACACCAGTTTTGTTTAACCTTCAGAAAACTTTTGATCATAAAAGTTAAGAAATGGTTTCTAAGACAAATATTTTTTTTCTCCAAGTGTTTGAACGTGTATCTGTGAAATGTGTTTCCTGGGTTCATCTAGAAGGTTTGACAGTGTAGTTGCTCCGTAGTTGATTAGAATGGAATCTTTGGAGTGAGACAGACTTGGATTTGAGTCTTAGTCCTGGCTCTGTGCTCCTGGGCTGGTTACTTCATCCCCATAGTTCCTCACCTACCATATGAGGTTGGCACCAACATGCCTCTGTGGTTGTGGGGAGGAGAAAATGAATCCAATATGCAAAGCACCTAGGATAGTCCTTAGTCCAGAGTGGATGTTCTGTCAATGGTAGATAAATATGGGAGTAGCCTTCCCCACAGGATTATTCAAGTTGAATACATTAACTTGATTTGGTTCTATTTTGTCTTAAACCAAAAGAAGTTAAAAAGTTTTGGCTATTGACTACATTTTAATAATGATATAATTATTAACTTCTCTGCCAGGGTAACAAAGGGCCTCGATCAATTTTAATTTTCTATAGCTAGAACTGTTGATCGCTTTTCTAATGTGATGAATTGCAGCCATTACTATTAGTCATGATAACACATAAACAAAAATCAACTGTGTGAAAAAAGGTGTTTTATTTTGTTATTAAACGCTTGGGTGTGCATTTTCTTAATGCAAAAGAAGTTGCTACCTTGAGAGTCCTTGTCCTATTTGTTTGCAACCTGGTGACTTATGTAAGTGGCAATTCTCAACCAGAATAAGCTATTACTTAAAACACCAAATTCTTCAATCATTTGGATATCAGATGAGTGTCCTTGTTTGGGAGAAAACACACACATACACACACACACACAAACACACACACACACACCCCTCCAGAATGGCTCAATTTCTTTGGCCAGGGATGGAAAGGGATGATGGAGCCATCTTACTGAGGTAGAGATTCCTTTTAGCTGCCAGGGATAGAGTCACTTTATTTTATTTTTTTAAAAGAGTTTATATATTTATTTATTTGTCAGAGAGATAGAGAGAGAGAGTGCACAAGCAAGGGGAGTGGCAGGCAGAGGGAGAAGCAGGCTCACCGCTGAGCAAGGAGTCCAACGTGAGACTCGATCCCAGGACCCTGAGATCATGACCTGAGCTGAACGCAGACACTTAACTGACTGAGCCATCCAGGCGTCCCTAAAGAGCCACTTTAAAATGGATGTGGCAAGAAGGCACAGCCAGGCTGTCTGGAAGGGGGTTCTTGATTTGGAGGAGAAGAATCAAACTGATTTTTTCTTTAAATGGCCCATTCCTCTTTACGTATAACAAAAATGTCCTGACTATGGTCATACACCATTCTTTCTCGGTGCCTCACTGTTAGTAAGGGGTCAGTGAGGGCTTATGGAAAGAATAACTAGAGAGTTAGAGCAATACTCTGTAAAAGAGGGCAAAGAATTTTACGTCAAAGAACTAAAACATTTAGGGAAGCTTTGTGGATACAAGAAGCTGTTCAAAACACTCTCCTACCAAGAGAGAGGAAGACGCTGGCTCACAGCCAAGGTTGCGGTCACAGCCATCTGCAGTGCATTAATTTTCTGGCTGCTTTGTTTGATAATAGCTGCTTTTGGAGACCTGACATCTCCTCTCACTTGAAATTTCTGCATATAAAGCATTTTCCTTTATGAACAAACAGACAGTAGCTTAAACTACGTGACTCTGCATTTTGTTTAATACATTTTTCTGAGGAGTGGTAAATAGCAGTGAATTTTCACTATCAGCGTTGGACCCTCCACGCACATTTTCATTAAAACTCAGACAATGAGATGAATGGGAAACATTGACACCCAGGAGCGCAACGGCCGGGGCTGGTGTCTTTCTTTTAGGGTAGCTCTGCTTGCTGTGCACATCAAGTTTGTACCTCTGCTTCCCATCTAACCGCAGTCTGGTGAATGGCCCTCGCTCAGAAGCACTGATTGTGAAAGATACACTTTATTCTTAACCCTGTATTTTTACACTTTAATATCTCTGGACCGAACATACTTCTGAGACAGTGTCTCCTTGGGAAATAAGAAGGTCCCTTACTAAGCAGTGGTCCTCTGATAGGGAACAAGACGGTGGGAGTTGCCAGGGCCTCGGGTCTTGTTGGAGGTAGAGGGGAAAGAAAGAAATACTTCAGGGCTCTTGTGAGAAAGACTGAATTTTGATTCATAGGTTTCATGTCCTCTGGAACTACTATCTTTCCTTTGTATTTTACACTGAATTTTTTCAAGTCGTAAGAATGAACTTACTAGCAGCTTGACAGAAAACGCCACGAGTGAAAACTGCAGGATAGTCATCATACTGCGGGGAGAGAGAGATTGAGTATGTAGGGAACTGGGGCTGGGACTCATCCTTCTAATACAAAGTGTAGAGCTCAAGAGTTACCAAATTCCTTATAATCTATGGTCTTCGGACAGGTAGAGGTCCATAAAAGTGAGAGCTAGGTAAACATGTCAGTTACTCAAGAACTTTTATGTTTATTTTTAAATCAATTCTTTTTTTCTTAGATTAATTATTTTTTAAAGATTTTATTTATTTGACAGAGAGAGACACAGCAAGAGAGGGAACACAAGCAGGGGGAGTGGGAGAGGGAGAAGCAGGCTTCCCACTGAGCAGGGAGCCCGACGCGGAGTTCGATCCCAGGACCCTGGGATCTGACCTGAGCCGAAGGCAGATGCCTAACTACTGAGCCACCCAGGTGCTCCACTTAGATTAATTCTTGAGATCACTAATAATAAATCATAACTTCTCGAAGTACTTTCACATATATTCATCGACTCTTGACCTTTTTTTTACAAAACTGTGAAAACATTACCCACACTGTCCTATGGGTAGATAAAAATTTCACTTTGTGGAAAAGCTGTGTGGGGCAAACTTAGGTAATTTATTTAGATTCACATAGCCATTGAGGGTCAAAATCAAGGCTTCTACTTAGATCTCTCATTTCTTATGGATAATTTTTTTACCTGCTTATTTACAAAAGTAGTTATTAAAATTTGACTATTCCAGAGGTCCTTAACATTAGTTTCAGGAAGTCTGTGATGTTCCTGAAATCTGCAAAATTTTCATATATGTACATTTTTTTGAGACAGAGCTTTCATCAGATTAGCAAAAATGTTCCAGCCCCCAAGATAGTTAATAAACACTAAGTTATATCAATGCCCTATGTACAGAACACACACACACACACACACACACACACACACACACACACACACGTGATTCTCTACATTTTGATTCTTTCTTTCTTTTTTCATTCTTTGATCTCAAATTCAAAATTTCGCCTGATGAGACATTATTCTTTGAGGCCAGACAGGTATTCCAAAACTAAAATCCTTAGAATCAACACCTAGCTAGTTTTTTACGCGGCAGTTATTCTTAACTTTGGCTGCATATTAGAATCACCTAGGGAGCTTTTAAAAATTACATTGCATGGGCTCCATTCCCAGAGGTTCTGATATTAGTACTTTCTTAAAATGCTAATGCTCAGGCCCCACATGAACATTGTTATTCAAATAATAGAATACCTGGGTGATACTGATACACAACTAGTACCGAGGACCTGGAATGTATAGGGTTAAAAGCTTAGGAAAAATGTCTTCATTCTGAGGGCACCTGGGTGGCTCAGTCTGTTAAGTGTCCCACTCTCAGTTTCGACTTGGGTCATGATCTCAGGGTTGTGAGATCAACCCCCACATCGGCTCTGCACTGGATGTGGAGCCTGCTAAAATTCTCTCTCTCCCTTCTCTAGGCCCTCCCCTTCTCCCCCTCCCTCTCTAATAAATAAATAATGTATTTATTTTGAAATGAAACTAAATGGACTAGTTTTATAGCTGCTCCCTTTGCCTTGGTTGAACAAATCTATTACTTCCAATAGGCTGAGGCTGACTTCCCACAGCAAAGTCAAGTAGAAATGATGGAGAGGGAAAGAAACCTGCCCTCTACCCCTCCCTCAACTTGGGCATGAATTATCTGAAAAAAAAATGTGTTGAGTGAGTTTTTGTATAAATCCACGTATCCTTGTTTTAATACTTTGACTGTTGTGGCTTAATCTCCAAAAAGGCTTAAAGCTTGTGTTCTGTCCCAGGCAATATATGATACTCAGAAGTGCTGAGTCTCCCTGAAGGATGACCAGCTGTGAACTGCTGAAGTTGGTGGCCCCGCTGTCTTGCCGTAGATTCCTGGAAGGGGGCTATCTTGCTCTTTAGACCCTCATTCCTTTTCCTTTTGGTTTAGTAACGTAGAAGTTGTGCGTTCATATCATGATCTTGCATTCTTGAAAGGTAAAGGGGCTGAATTTGGACTTGTAGGATGTGGATTGTCAGCTGTTACTGGGACACCTGGAAGCCCATTCATGTTTTCCATCCCTAGGCAGATTGACTTCCATGGACCATCTTTTTTCCCCTGTCAATATGTTTTGAAGCCCAAATAGAATCTGAGTGATAGGATGGCATTTGGATAAATTATCAGAGCCTCATTTTGCTGTTGGAATCACAAGTCATGGAGAAACTTCAAATTCTTCAATTCAACTTGTCATCCACTGACTCTTTTTAAATAAGTGGATATTACACTATTCACCAACAATGGAAAAGTTTCTTTTAGCAACATACTCACTAACAGAGGCTTATTATTAAAAAAAAAAAAAAATTCCAGGGCTCCTGCGTGGCTCAGATGGTTAAGCATTGGCTCAGGTCATGATCTCAGGGTCATGAGATCGAGCCCCGCTTTAGGCTCCCCACTCAGCAGGGAATCTACTTGAGATTCTTTTTCTCCCTCTCTCTCTGCCTCTCCCCCCTCAAATAAATAAGTCTTTAAAGAAAAGAGAAAAAATTCATCTCTGTCCCTTATTACTGAAACTCATCTTTAAAGGATCACATCCTTTCTTCCATTTGTTTTAAAAGGGACAGATTTTGTAGTGATTCTTTCTGAAAACTTGGAGAATGAGTCTCACATGTGACATCTCATTTCAGAGACTCTGGCCTAGAGCATGTGTGCAGAAACAGTTATGGTATCTGGAAGGATGGCTTGCAGCAGGTGCCCACATAATCCAGGCCTATAGGTTGTCAGTTCTTCCTGTAAATTCTCTTATACACACCTTCCCAAAGCACCACATTTATCATATTACATAGTGAAGAACTATAGTGTCCTTAATGCTGAACCAACTACTGAGCCCATCTTCCAAGGTCTTTGTGGTCTGGTCTTTTTTTCTTTTTCTTAAAGATTTTTTATTATATTTGAGAGAGAGGGAGCGTGAGAGGGGTGAGGGTCAGAGGGAGAAGCAGACTCCCCGCCAAGCAAGGAGCCTGGTGCAGGACTTGATCCTGGACTCCAGGATCAACCTGAGCCGAAGGCAGTCACCCAACCAGCTGAGCCACCCAGGCGCCCAGTCTTTATGATTTGGTCTTAATGTGATCATTCAGTGTTCTCGATTTTTGACATAGTCATGTGGTGGTGTTTTCTCTCATCTTTATGCTATTTCTTGAACTACTGAGAATGGAATTACACATAACTTGATTTTTCAACTAAGCACTTGATATGATCTGATGAGCTCTCAAGATCTGCCTGCTCCTGCATGTGTCTTTTCCAGTATCTTGCTTGGTACACTGCCATGTCCTACTGTTAGAATGAGAGAGCTCCCATGTTTTTGTACCTGTAAAACTTCCAAGGGTTAACTCTTAATCCAAGCTCAAGTTAGTGGTACAGAGATGCACAGCAGGGGAGACTTCTGGGGGCATGGCCCTTGGAAGCGGTCATAGGAGAGAAGACACAGAGCATAGCTCAGGGATGCAGGTCAGAGAGGGATGTGAGCCTGTGGCATTCTGGGTTCCCATGGGGGAAGGTGCACTGGAAATAGTAACTGGAAGGTATAGGCTCACTTCTCCATTTTGCTCTGGACCAGTTCTGATTCTATCCTCTTCCCTGAAATGCTCTACCAACCATTGCAGACTCGGAACTTCTCTGTAGCAGGGCCCTAGAGGTGGCAGCTGGCTGGGCATGGGAAACTGAGGCAACCTTATTTTGTGGTTACAGTTTTGTAGGAAACACACTTGTTTTTGCTTTGACTCTATGACTTTTTGGGCTTTGGGGGCTACTGATAGAGGTTATATTCCCAAACCATATCCTACATTGAAGAGATAGCTCATGACATCTTTCTTTCAAGACATGCTCTGTTGGAAGCTTTCCTAAAGTTCTGTCTGTCTATATTCCTTCATTGCCTCCATAAATAATTTATACTGTGCTAATTTCACACTTCTAATACCATAGAATTTTTCTCTAGGAGTGTCATTTCACCCATGAGATGATAATCTCATTAACGGCAAGGATAGCTTTTACTTATTGGAAGCCTCTCCAGGATCTGATGTAATTCTGCTCATCCTAGGGGCTTAGTAAATTCTCGGGGGATTGATGAGTAAGTGAATGAGAGGGGGAAAAACGAAGATAAGGAGTTATCATAACTGTGAATCATAATCAATTTCATAGACACAGCTTGAATTTACTGAATTATTTTATAATGTATCCCTTCTTTTTTGCTGGGAAAACACAGTGTGGCTGCTAATTAGCTGCAGAGGGCAGAAAGAAGGAAAGTGGATATTACTATAATGCTAATTTGTGTACTTTTCTTGTGAGAACTGCATAGAAGATCAACCAGCACAGGCGCTGACTCTCTTAACAGTCAAAATCACAAGGGAAAAGGTGCTGTAAAACAAAATGCTTGTGTGCGAATCAGGAGACCTGGGTTTATTCTTGTGTGTTTTGACTCATCACCTGGATTAAGAGCTGTTATTTTTCTCAAAGCTCTTTTTTTCCAGATAAATGAAACAAGTATGTACTGAGAAATAGCACAGGCTGGGTCAAGACGCAGGTGTGCATCCTGTCAATCACTGGCTGGGAGACCTCAGGTTGCTTAACTTTAAAGCCTCCCTCTGAAAGGTAGAGATGATAAACAGAGGCCTTCCCTAATGTACATATAGGGCTTTGGTGAAAAAACAGTGAGTCTATGCTAGACTTTTGGATGCCACAAAAGGCCTTTGAGAACCTTCAAGAAGCCTCAGATCTTGTCGGGAAAACAAATATACACACCTAATCTACAAACACAGAAGTGCAGAATAGAATGAGACCAAGAGGCAAAATAGATGATGTGGATTCAGACCAAAGTATGAGGTCAGAATGTGATGCTCATCATGGGTTACTGTCTCCAGGAAAGAGCTGTGGAGGAGATGGGGTTGCTGATTCGGGTCTCGTGCTATGGATGGGAGAGACAGGTGTATGATCGCTGTGCCTCCAGGCCTGCACTCCACCTGGCCTTGCTGGGGCTGAGTTCTGCCATGTTTGGGATGCACCTGTGAAATCAGCGGCAGCCACACGTGTTATTTCTCAGGGACATCAAGTATGTCCTCTCTGTGTGATAACAATCAGCTTCAGTCATTCATCCATTAATTAAATATTAGTTGAACATGCAGTGAACCAGGTACTTTAGGAATTTGAGAGGAAGAAGGTATTTGAGGCTATAATCATTGCTTTATAATCCAGGACTCCTTGCTTTCATTCATGAACTCATCAATACAAAACAAGATCGGGGAGAAAAATGGCACAGAGATGTAAGCAAAAACTAGGGTTAGCACTGGCATCTGTTGGTTAAAAGTAACACAAACTAGGTAAATCTGTAGTTAGTCTGGAGTTTTGTTTGAAGACTTTTAATTTATTTTTTGACAGAGAGAGAGAGAGGGAACACAAGCAAGGGGAGTGGGAGAGGGAGAAGCGTGTTTCCCACAGAACAGGGAGCCTGATGGGATGTGGGGCTCGATCCCAGGACCCTTGGATCATGACCTGAGTCTAAGGCAGACGCTTAATGACTGAGCCACCCAGGCGCCTAAGCCTGGAGTTTGTTTTAAAGGCAGCTTAATGCAGGATAGCATATAGCATATGTTTTGGTTTCAAGTCTCCCTTACACATTTAAAAATGATTGACGACTTCAGGAGTGCTTGGGTGGCTCAGTCAGTTGAGCATCTGACTCTTGTTTTTTTTTTTAGATTTTTATTTCTTTATTTGAGAGACAGAGACAGAGAGTGCGAGAGAGAGCAAGCATGAGAGGTGGGGAAGGGCAGATGGAGAAGCAGGCTCCCCACTGACCACGGAGCCTCGAGATGGGATTCGATCCCAGGACTCTGAGATCATGACCTGAGCTGAAGACAGATGCTTAACTGCTTAATGGTTGGGGCCACTCAAGCATCTCAGCATCTGACTCTTGATTTCGGCCAGGGTCATGATCTCAGGTCCTAGCATGGAGCCCTATGTGGGATCTGAGCTCAGCATGGAGTCTGCTTATCCCTCTCCTTCCCCCTCTGCTTCTCCACCACCCTCCCACCCCCTGCTCGCACTCATGTTCTCTCTCTTTCAAGTAAATAAATAAATCTTAAAAAAAAAATGACGACTCCAAAGAATCTTTGTTTCTGTGGGTTATAAATATTTGTTGTATTGTAAATGAAAACTGAGGACACTTAAAATAATTCATCAAAAATAGCTAATAACCCCCTTCTATATTAACATAAATAACATTTTAATGAAAATTATATTTTCCCACAACAAATAGTGTGAAGAAGGGTATTGTTTTAGTTTTGAAAGCCTCTTTTAATGTCTGGCTTCACAAAAGATGGCTGGATTCTAGATGCTTCTGTTTTAGTCTGCTGTTTAGTCACACACCACATATCCTCCATTAAACTCCACTGTATCTTACAAAAGGATGAAAGGGAAAAGGGAAGATAATACCTTATTTCTTTCCAGCTTTATTAAGATATAATAGACATGTAACATTGTGTAAGTTTAAGATGATTTGATACACCTATACATTGAGACATGTTTGCCCCAATAAGTTAGTTCATACTTCTTTCACCTCACATAGTTACCATTTTGTTGTTCCTGTTATGGTGGAAACACAAGCACTCTACTCTCATAGCAACTTTCAAATATAGAATACGGTATTATTAACTATAGTCACCATGCTATACCTTAGATGACCAGAACTTATTTATCTTATAACTGAAAGTTTGTATCCTGTGTCCAACATTCCCCCATTTCCCACCTTTCAGTCCAAACATTCTAGTCTGTTTCTATGAGTTTGATATTTTTAGATTCCATATGTAATTGATGTCATATAGCATCTTTCTTTGACTTATTTCACTTAGCATAATGGCCTCAAAGTCCATCCGCATTGTCACAAATAACAGGACTTCCTTCTTTTTCATGGCTGAATAATATTATGTTGTGTATGTGTAAGGGAGGCTGAATAATATTGTATGTGTATATATATTTATATATATTATATATTATGTATATATAACGCACACCACATTTTATTCATCCATTCATTAGTGGGTACTTAGGTTGTTTCCCTCTTTGGCTATTGTGATAGTGCTTCAATGAGCATGGGTGATTTCTTTTCCTTTGGATATCATTATTGCGATAATGTTGATGATGATGATGAAAACAGTATTGACCTCATAGATGTCTTGAAAGTGTCTTGGGTATCACCAGAACTCCCAGGAACACACTTTGAAAGCCATTGATGTAGGAGAAAAAACTATCAAACTATCAACTTGAAATCAGAAAACCCAAGTTTGGATTCCCCATGACCTCTATGTAAGCCACTTAATCCCTGTGAGAATTTTCACCTCTTAAATGAAGATTATTTGATTACTTCATAGGAGTCCCTTTAAAAGATTATCATGAGGAACAATGGGAATTGCTTTGGTAGTAAAATACAGTATTGTCTAGCAGGTGGAAATCATAGACAAGAATGTTCCACAGCTTCCCAGAGTATGCTGAGTTCTTCATTCTATCTAAAATCCCTTCTATAGCTCAAACTTTCAATATTTGATTGTAACAGAAATCCAGGCCAGCTTGATGCCATCCTTACAGTTTAAGCTTAAAAATCTGTGCCTTGCTTGCTCATATAGAGGTCTATTAATATGGAACCTGTTCATCACTTAACATAGAGGCCTTGCAGAGCAAGACCTCTCTCAGATGGTTGATAATGGACTCCTCAGCGCTGCAATTTTCCAATTGCACTAATTAGCAAATGGTGAAAATTTAATGACCTCTTCTGTGGATGGTAACAATTAAGTCAACTGCCAGGACTACTGAGTAATATGTGTGCATTGTGATATTGCTTTGGAAAATACATGCAGGATTCACAGAGCAAGAATAAAGAGAGATTTCTACTGTGCACATTCTCTGTGGGCACAAGGATGGCCTCATAAAATCTGGGGCTTCTTCCACAGGTATTAGGGTTCATAGAAATTAGTGTGAATGGCTTTCTCCCAAGGTATCCCCACTGAAAGGTTCTCCAAGATGCGTCTGCCATTGCTTGTTTTGTCAGTTAGGATACTTTGGTCTTAAGCAGTAGAAGCTGATTTGGGCTGATTTAGCACAAAATGAGTTTAAAAAGTGATATTGAGTAGTTCAAAGAATTCTTGACAAGGCTGGGCTCCAGGCTAAGATTCCAGGAGTACAATTGCATTTCAGACATGGTTTGATGAGGAAATTTCCACTGTTTTTCTTGTCCCCTGAGCACCAGGAGGAACAACTACAGAAGCTCCTGCCTCACCAATGCCACTTCTGTAGCAGGGATTCAATTATGCACCTGCTGGAAGCCTCATGCCTCGGCCTCTATGCTGGCGAAAACAGAGGTGGTTTGCTCATCCTCTTGTTCACTTTTCTCTTTTCCACATCACAACGCAGAGTACTAACCACTATACGATCACGGCTCTCTTTTCCACATCACAGTTTTTCCAGGGTACTGCTGTTTGGGTGAACCTAGGCTATAAGCCAATGTCTTAGCTATAAGGAAGGCTTAGAATTTGAGTTCTGCCTCTTGGGAATTTCCCCAAATATAAAAAGGTTAGTTGAAAGAGACAGACAGCCACAAATATGGCAGGCACCCATTTAACTTGACCTTTGCATGGCATGATTCGTAGCTATTGTAATTGGGCTGGGCTGGGGAGATGCCTCTTCCAAAGATGGTGATGCTAGAATTTCTGGCCTTTTCCTATTTTTATCTTTTTCCTGTGATCATCCCCTTTCTCTGTCATCTCTGTAGTCAGCATATGCTCACGTATTTAATACTTAAAAATGAGTCAATCTGGACATTACACACCAGTATCTATGAAATGCTTATGGGGCTAGCACGGTAATATAACTGAACTATGTCCTGGGGTATAAGACGATAGGGAGAATGGTGCTTGGTAAACGGGACAGTGTCTAAGGACAATCAAGTTCAGTTAAAAATTTACACATTGTGCGAGCCAAAGAAGACATATCTCTGGGCTAAACAAAGTTTTCATTATTCATTAGCTTAGCACAGGTTTGGAACTTTAAAGTTTCCTGGGATTCTTCTTTTTCATATGTCATGGGCTTCTCATCTTGGTTTTGCTCTTGGGGTCACTGTCCCTGTATTGATAGACTGACACTATTTCTACCACAGGGTTAAATACATTTTTGTTTTGGTTCCCAAGTCCAGTGATCAAGCAAGGTCTTTCTCAGCTTGGGTTTCAGACACACTTGCCTTGGATTCAGATCGATGCTGTTGTCCCACAGCATTGGGATAAACTCTTGTTCTGACAGTGCCTGTGGAGAAGGGGACACAGGCCCCAACTAGCAACTCATTTTTCTAACCAGAGCTCAATCAGGATCTCCCTCCTGTTGTAGCCACCCCCTCTTTGAGCTGCTAGGATTCTAGAAGCTTCTCTACGATTCCACCTTACATCCCTTTTATTGCTCATCAGTCTGGTTTGCCCAGACCTCCAAATTTCCCATCCAGTTTAGGGAAGCCTGAGATGAAGAGCTTTGGGTTTTGATTTCCCTCGACTATACTCACAGTGAGTGATCCCAAAGTTGCTACTCAGCGGGATTTCATTTACTCCATTTTTTTTTTTAAGATTTTATTTATTTACTTGACAGAGAGAGAGGGACAGTGAGAGAGGGAACACAAGCAGGGGGAGTAGGATAGGGAGATGCAGGCTTCCTGCCGAGCAGAGAGCGTGATGTGGGGCTTGATCCCAGGACCCTGGGATCATGATCTTAGCTGAAGGCAGACGATTAACGACTGAGCCACCCAGGTGCCCCTCATTGACTCCATCTTCTGCGAAGTGTTTGTATCCTGAAATTTTGGTGGTTTGGGGAGAACATTTTTGTGACAATGGAGGGACGTTTCTCTGGTGTAATTTCTGCTTCTGAATGCCCTGTCTTCCCCAGTCTAAGTAAGTTTGCAGAAAGTTGCACTGATATCAGGTTGAAAAGCAGCTTTCAGTAAGAAGTTTGGTTGTTATCAAGAAGATCATTTGTTGTTGTAGTTTTCCAAGACTTAAGATGGAGCTTAATGATTATCTGGTGAAGCTGCTTCCTTTCAAAGTTGGTGAACCAAGGTAGAGAGATAGTAGATGCTTTATGAAAGTTTACACTGTTAAAAAAGAGTGGTTCTTTGGCAAAAAAGAGTGAAAGAATCCTATTTACAGGTATCCTATTTACACCTACTTACAGGTGTCCACCATGTGTCAGACACTGTGGAAACCTTCACAGATGTCAACAAATTTCATCCTCACTAGGAAGCCATAAGGCAAGAATTATTATTCCCATTTTCAGGTGGAGAAAACTGAGGTTTCAAGTTATTCCATTATTGGCTCTAGGTCTTTCCCTTCATGAATGAATGGGGCTAAGATTCAAATGTAGGACTCTTTGGTTTTCTTCTGTACCTCACTTTGTGTTAGGACTGTGGCCTCCGGATCCCTAGTCCAGTGAGCCTTCATCTACATCAGTGTTTAGACAGCGTTTTCATTGCTTTCATTTTATAGCTAATACTTTGTTAGGATTTAAGGACTAAGAGTATTTATTTGTAAAGAGCCTGAAGATGCATTTGAGCATTATGTGAGATCTTATACGTGGGAGGCAGGAATAGAAACAAGAGATAGAGAATGGAAGACAAATAAAACCTCTACTCCCAGGTTCATGAAGCTCTTCAATAAAAGTATGCTATTCAGGGTCACAAATAACTCCTTAATAAGTAACAAATACCTAGCTACCTACTTTGCCTCTCAGCTTGGGTGTCCCCTAACCTTACATGGCCACAGTAGAACTCTGGAATGCATGCTGTCCCCACCACCATCCCCCAACTGCCAATTTCCCATCCTTTCTCCATCCTAGCTAATGGCGCTACCATGCATTCAGGTGCACAGCTCAAAAACGTAGGAGTCGTTCTTTCCATTATTCTCCCCTTGTAAAAAACTCACCCGCATCCTATTAATTCTACCTCCCAAATATATCTTGTGCCTGAATCTGTCTACCTCTCTCCATCTCCACAGCCATCCTTGTACTCCACGCCCATAGTGCAAGAGCTTCCTTACTGCTCTCACTGTTCCTAACCCTTACCTATGTACTCCACTCCCTGCTCAAAACTCTCAGAAGTCCCTCACTGCACTCAGAACAATGTCCAAATGCCTCGTCTTCATTATAAGGCCCTGCCTACCTCTCCTTGCTTGTCTCCTGTCACTCATCCCTTCTTGATGAACTGCTTGAGCTGCATCAGCTTCTTTCTCATCCTACAACACCATAAGCTGATTTCTATGTTAGGACCTTAGAGCTTGCCAATCCCACTACCAGAACATGCCCTCCACTGATAATCCCTTGACTGGCTTTTTCTTATTACTGGGCATCAATTTCGATCCTGTCTCTTCAGTGAGGCTCTTCCTGAGAAGTGAACATAAATTAGCCCTTCCTCACCCTACCTGAGTCACTCCATAGCGCATTTCGCTGACTTGTTTTCTCCATTGCCTTTGTCACTGCATGAAATTTTTTGTTGGTCTATTTATTTGCTTGTTTGCTGTCTGTCTTTTTTCATGCATGTGAACTCTGTAAAAGCAAGGAGTTTCCTAAGATACTTATGCCTGGTGCATAGTATGTAAATGTTAAATACTGAATAAGGATCTGTGGAAAAAAGGTACAGGCAAATTCAGAGGCCTTTGGGGCATAAAAAGAATAACTATGACTAAATCATAATCTTCTTCATTATCTTGGTTATAAGGGTAAGGGCAAGAGTTTGCCCAAATATAGGTCATTTGGGGCACTAAAAATTCTGATAAATTAGGTCTTTTTAGGTGATAAAGGTAAAGCTATTAAACATGAGGACTTTTTGTAGATATTACTCTTCCTCTAATATCTGGGAGTTGATAATGATACTTTATAACATGACTACATCAGGGACACTATGCAGTGGTGGTAGTGATAATAATAATAATAATAATAATAATAATAATAATAAATAGTCATGGTAGCAAATACTTGTATGAGGTTTCCTATGTTCCAAGCGTTGTTCTAAGTACTTTATGCAAATTAGCTTACCTGATCCTCATAGCAACACTATGAGTTAGGTTCTGTAGTCTCCTCATTTGCTGATGAAAAACTTGAGGCACAGAGAAGTTAATTAACATGCCTGGGGTCACACAGTAAGTGGTGGAACTAGGTTTTCAAGAAACATTCAGCCTCGCTCCATGGTCTGTGTGCTGCTTTGCTCTGTGGCTTCAGGACAGCTTAGCCATCAGGTGTGCAGGGCTAGTTGGGGGGCGGGGCATGGTCAAACTTCCTCACTGCAGGAAATCTGCTGCTTAAGAAGTCATGTCAGTCAGGCCTGGTTCCTGCCTCCTCAGGCCTGGATCCTGACATCCACGTTGTGTCCCACTGATAAAATGAGTACAATGAGTGCAAGTCTCCTTCTAGCTGTGTTTGTGCAAAAATTTCACATTTACGATCATGTGGATGCTTCCCATGGGAAGGCCGGTCATGGACTTAAGTCACGAATGAGGTACCATATGGGACCTGCTGCTTAAGAGCTCACGGTTCGGGAGTCATGTACCGTCAGCCTTTTTTTTTTTTTTTAAGATTTTATTTATTTATTTGACAGAGAGAGATCACAAGTAGGCTGAGAGGCAGGCAGAGAGAGAGGAGGAAGCAAGCTCCTTGCCGAGCAGGCAGCCTGATGCGGGCCTCTATCCCAGGACCCTGAGATCATGACCTGAGCTGAAAGCAGAGACTTTAACCCACTGAGCTACCCAGGCACCCTCGTAAGCCTTTAATACACATCTCTCAGGGTTTTCTTTTTTTTCCTAATTTAACATTTTTACATTAATATTACATTAATATTAACAATTTTAACATTTAAAAGATTATAATTTCCTCTACTTTTTTACAGCAGACACAACTTCCTGAAGTAAAACATCCGCACAGAGATGTGTGTAGGTCGAGCGTGTACAGCTGAGTGAGTTACTGAAGGTGAGCCTGTGTGTGTGCCAGGACACACACAGCCTTACCAGCACCTCCCAGGCATCCTGGAGACGCTTCCCAGGCACTCCTCCTCTCCTCCAGCCTAGAGGTCACTGTTCTGCTGACCTCTGCGATAGGTTAGCTTCATCTGCTTTTAAACTCTATAGAATGGAGTCATCAAGTCATCAGCATGGATTCCTTTGTGTTTAGGTTTTCACTAATATTATATTTGTGAGATGCGTTTTTAAACATCTGCTAAGCCTCCTCACACCATTGCTGACTGGTGAGCTTGCAGGCAGTCTAAACCTCCTACGTCTCTTCCTGTGTTAAGTACTTACACCTATATAATTGATATTTTTAAAAAATTGTATATTTTACATTTAAAAAAATGAGCAACTGCTAATTGTATACCTTTTTTGAGCTCTTATTGTTTCAGGTGTTTTAGAAAATAATTGAGAGCTTGCATGCACTAAATGTTGAAATGGAAATTTGTACATAAAAGGTATGTCTGCGTTCCCTTTTTTATTGTGGTAAAATATACATAATGCAAAATTTACCATTTTAACCATTTATATATATATGTATATGTATGTATATATATATATATGTATATATATATATACTGTTTTAAAGATTTTATTTATTTATTTGACAGAGAGAGAGATCACAAGTAGGCAGAGAGGCAGGCAGAGAGACAGGGAGAGGAGGAAGCAGGCTCCCTGCTGAGCAGAGGGCCCGATGCGGGCCTCCATCCCAGGACCCTGAGATCATGACCTGAGCTGAAGGCAGAGGCTTTAACCCACTGAGCCACCTAGGCTTTTTTTACAGAAGTTTATGCTGTGTCTTTGAGACATAATGAATAAAGACGTTAGCATTGTATCCTTCATGGTTTCTTACTATGCTTATTTTCTTTCCATGGGTTTCAGCTGATTCGTGCCCCACACGTGTTTTGATGTTGAATGTTTTTTCTTCCAGCTGAAACTTTAGATGATTTCAGGGGTAAGGGTGGGGCAGAAACCCCTGAAAATGGATAGAAAATGTATATTATCGTGACTATGTAAATTTTTCAGAAGAAAGGTAATCGCCCAATACTCTGTAATATAAAAACGATTCTAAGCCACTGAGCCTGGGTGTACAAAGCCTATGCTGTGTGTGTCCTAATAAAAATACACTTTCACAGTTTCAGAATTGCACTGCCCCTGGATAGTACTTTTCTGAGACTATGGAAGCAATTTATGTTTTTGAAAGACATTAAGAAGCAAAGTCACAGACAACATTTAATGAGCCAGATAGTTTTAAGGAAATGCAGGAAAGTGATAAAGAATGAGCTCCTTGATGAATTGTGTAGTCAGGTTAAAACACACACACACACACACACACACACACACACACACACACACACACACACACACTACAAAACACATTAATTAATTAACTTTAGCATCCTGTGGAGAAGTTAATTTGCCAGGCTAGCCACATGTTAAAATTGGAGCATTTAGAATAAGTCAGACCAGAAGAACACTTTCACATAGACTATCTAATGGAGACAGGAACATCTGAAAAGTTGATTCAGCTCTCTACCTCAGCTTATAAGGTTAGGATGGTTTTAGACTAACTGGGGGAGAAGCCCTTCTTTTAACAAGATTTTGGGCACCTGGTGTGGTTGCGGATCCGGTTAATTAAACTGTGTACTTGCTCATGATGCACTCATCACTTTTCTAAATTTTGTGACAGTAACAAAGAGACTGTTTAACTAGCTTCAGCCCACTTAATATTTGACCCTGATGCATTTTATGGTGGGAAAAATGATCCCCCAGAGAAGTCTCCGTCTGTCTCCTGGAAACTGCACAGGAAAGGGGAATTAAGGCGCAATAGCTGGTATTTAAATAGGGCGTGGATCCTGGGTTATCCAGGTGGGCCCAGCCTAATCACAAGCGTTCTTAAAAGTGGAAGAGGAGGCTGGAGAGGTATGTCAGAGTGATTCAGTCTCTGCAGAGAGCGGGGGTGGCTTCTGGAAGCCGCAAGTGGACGCCTTCTTCCTTAGGGACTTCAGAAAGGATTTGGACTTGCTGACACTTTGATTTTGGCCTGGAGAGACCCGGTTTAGACCTCGAACTAAAATTGTGAGTAATGACTTTGTGTTTTTTTGAGCGAAGGAAAGTGCTGTTGAAGTTGTTTTTCACAGCAGCAGAAGGAAACAATGTCTGCTGTCTGGACCCATTCCTGCTCCAGTACTCCGGTGTTGCTGCAGGTGTGCATCCTCCTGGAGGTGGGGGGCTCCCCTGCTCCCACTGTTTTTAATGGCATTGCTTTTGTCTGTGCACTTGGAGAGGTCTTCACCATGAGAATTCTTCAAAGGGACAAGCTTGATGAGTTTTGGTGACAGTCAGAGTCTGTATTAACTTTTTAAACTTTTCTGTGAGCAAGATAACCGTTCCGTAATGAAAACGGCATTGTTTTTCAGTTTTATGCTACCAAAACGTAACTCAGAACTGTAGCCAAGTGGGGTAGAGTAAGCCCTGGACTAGGGGATGGGAGCCCTGGCTTTTCCCTGTTCCTTCCTCTGCCTTGTGCAAGAGGCTGTGGTTATTCTCCTATAAACATTTTACAAGAACTTCATCAAGTTCCTCAAATCCTTCTGACATTTGAATTGAAGCTGTGGATTAATTCAGGGGAGAACGAATATCTTAGTCCTGTAACTTACAATGCTCCATTATCCCAGTACAAACAACGTTGTACTTTTTAACAAGTGATTTATGTCCTATGATTTTTAAGGTTTCTTTTTTTTCCCCCAAAAAAGGTCTTGCGAATTCTTACTGTTAACCTATCTTTGTATCCAGTATTGCTGTATCATTCTTTTTACTCGTTCCTTTGTATGGTGTGTTGTTTCTGAATTGTGGGTAGAGGTTGGTCGACTTGTTCTGTTCTACAGAGACTTGGTTTTCCTATGCCTAGGTTTTTTTTCTTTTCTTACTTTTTTTGGGGGTGTATAAATGTTCCCTTGGGGATATAAACTACCATAACAGATTCTGGACATTGGGAGAAGGGACTGCAGCCTGTCCCCCTTCTGGTGATTGTGACTGGGGAGGAAGATGGAAATTATGGCACAGAACCTCTAGAATTAAAATGTGGGCTCAAAGACACCTCCATTTACCTACATCCTGCCTAGAGACCTCTGTGGACACCTCTCTGGGCTGCTTTTCTAGCTCCCAATCTCTAATCGTTGGGGTCGGAGAAGCAGGAAGAGGGAAAGTTATGACCAGCCAGGTGGCTGCTCCCCTTTCTCTCCCTAGGTGTCCTAATTCTGTGGTTCTTGACCATGGAGCACGATGGAACCACCTGGGAGCTTTAAAAATATGCTTTGACTGAACCCAGGGTCTGATTTTTTTTTTTTTATGAGCCCCAGGTAAGGCCTAGGGCATAAGGTCTTAAAACTCCACAGGTGATTCCAATGTGTCACTGAGCTCTATCTAAGTGACTCTAGACCTATGCTGAACTTACCCAACTAGCTGGAGGAGGTGCTGGGCCACTATTTTTTCTCTGCTTTGCTTGGTCAGCAGGCAGGTGGGCCCCTGCCCAGACTACCCTCCCTGCAGCTCTCTGGTTTTCCCATCTGGGCTACTCGTCTGCTGTGTATGGGTCCAGTCACCTTCTTTCTTAGACGTGTTCAAAGCTCTGTGTTCTCCACTTTCCCAACTTACCTATTAGATTTAGAAGAGGTAGTTGGCAGTCGTAGTTGGTTTGCTGACACGACCTGGAGGCTCCTTTAAACTTGGAGAACTAAAGGGAAACCAGCCTGAAGGGTCCTGGTTGTCCGTGCCACGTGTATTTTGTTTCAGAACATTGCCCAATTGAGGGGGTATTGGAGAAGACACAGGATACACAGTGCCAAGTCTGGGATTAGATTCTTAGCTAACAAAACAAATTTAGCCCTGAGTCCTTGTGAGGATTAAATGGGATAAAATGGAAAAGTACACACCAGCAATGGGCTCTCAGGAGATAATCCTAGATATTAGCTGGATGTTAACTCTTGTGGTGTGAATAGGAGAAACATTAACTGCTTTGTGACCAGAGAATCAGCCATCTGAGAAGAAAAGAACCATCTGGTAGGTGGTGTTGCAAATACGAGGCTCAGGTGTTCCTCCGTGGTCATGAGCCCTATCTCAATGCTTCCTTCTGTTAGGATCGCTTATTAGAATTTGTTAGAAGTTAGCTTATTAGATTTGTTATGCTCCCAGAGGGATGTATGATAAAGCTCATATGGTCTAGCGTATTTCAGGCTTGGACTGGCTTGAGGTAGAAACTGCTGCAACTTTGTGTCCAGACAAAGTAGTGGTTTGGTGGTTTTTGAGTCTGTGTTGAACCCATCAGAATTAATCTCACCATCCCGGGTCTGGCCCTACCTTACTTTACCTCTTTGCAGTCTGGAATCTGTGCTGAGCGTATTAGTCAATCTGACTAACGGAACTTGGTGCTGTGGAGATGTGGTAACATAATTAACACCCAGTAACCCTTGAGGCTGAAACTGATCTGTGCCTTAGGCCAGTAGACAATAGATTCCCTCCTGCCCCTTTGTGGGAATAGTGTGAATAGTGTTCCTCCAAAAGCTGTTCAGATCCTAATCCCTGTAAATGTGTACTTATGAATAGGACCTCATTTGGGAATAGGGTCTCTGTAGATGCACAAGTGAAAGTAAGGTCATTAAGGTGAGCCTTAATCCAGTATGTCTGGTGACCTCACAAAAGAGGCGGAAATCATGGCTGAGACCAGCACACAGATTGGATGATGCATCCATCAATTCAAGGAATGCAGAAGATTGTCAGCAAACCAGCAGGAGCTGGGAGAGAGGCATGGGATAGATTCTCACACCTAGTCTGTGGTATTTCGTTGTGGCAACCCTAAGAAACGAACACCTTGTTTCCCTCACTCTCAGGAGAAAGGATGCTGTGGATTCTTTGAATTCAAAGATACTCATTGAATTACTAGGTTGAAAAGTGAAAAGGCTGATATTTAACCATTTTGACCTTCAGAAAGAGCAGTTTCACATGATCCAACTTAAGACCTTTCTGGGGGTGGGGAGAGCCTTTTGTGTGACCTATAAACCTCGGGGTGGGTGGGGGCTGTCTTTATTGTCCCCATTTATCCCTTGTCGGGCATAGGGAGGTGCTCTCTGGGGACATGCTGACTACCTAGTTCTTCGGCTTTCCCTTCGGCTTTTGGGATGCTCCTATGTATTCCATGGAGCCAGGTAAAATCTAAGGGGATGAGGGGGAAGGGCCAGGACTCCAAAGCTTTACCTCCCTAAAAAGATGTGAGGTGGGTGGGTAGATGGGGACATTTTGGTGTTCTGAAGAGCCTACAAAAATCTTAAGACCTGGAAAATATCCAAAATGCAGGTAACCTCAAACACTTAACTTGGATATCTAAAATAGAACACTTTCAGCCAGATCAGTTCTGATAATTACAGATTAAGATATCACATTAAATCCTGTTTAGGCTATGATGGGGGTGGAGTCTCTAAGTTACTAAAAATCAACAGTCCTGGGCATTGGGGCAAATGGTCTCTCCTCTTCTGGCTGTACTTAAAGCTTCTGTTAGTACGTCATCCTGTGCTTAAACCTTCTTCCTGGCTGGTACATTTCTTGACCTCTAAGAGGAGTTTGGAGACTCCTTGGATTCAGGGCAAAGGCATGGAATCAAGCAGTCATCTGCGCTGCTTCATCTCCAGTTACGCGTTTCTCTGGGAGACCTGATGATGTTCTGACAGTGCATTAGGAACAACATTCCGACATGTCTGTCCCTGCCAGTACTTACTTACCTCTTCTGTAAGAGTCCCCAGTTAGAAGAGTTTTTCACTCTAAATTTTTCATTAAAATGAAAACAGGAATCCCCTGTGGCTTTGTAATCAACGACACGATTTAGAAGAGACTTGAAAAAAGCACATAACTAGGTCCAACTTCCTAACTTGATAGTGAAGCCTCAGTGTGCTAAATTACTTAACCTCTATTTTTCCCCAACAAAGTAGAGGTAAAAATGTAGGGAGATGTTACATTCACTGTGATCCAAGCTTATGAAACTCAAGAGGTTTAAAAAAAAAAAAGGCAGAGTTTTTAATAGGAGTCCTCTAAATGGATGTGACGCTTGGTTAAGGATAACTGTTATGGGACAGGAGTCTCAGACTTTGTTTAGTGGGCTTCAACTCTTAGGAACAAACTACAAGGATGAATGGACACCTAGAATAATAGGGTGACTGTTATGTTTATACTCAAAGTATTCTCATCCTGGGATCAGCTTCTTACTAAAACACTTGTGACTTAGGTTAAAGAGATATCATCTAATCACTTACTCATCCCACAAATTCCTGAATGTCTGCTAAGTGTCAGGTGTGATGCTAAGCAGGGTGGATACTTGGCCAAAACAGCCAGTTTCTGGCACCATGAAGTTTACGGTTCAGTAATGGGTATTAATAATTCACGTTAATAAATTCTAGGGATGATGGCCATTTCAAGGTGTTTTGAGAAACCCTATGGAGGACAGTTGTCTTAGATTTGGGGACTGATCAGGAAAGTTTTCCATAGAAAAGGATCCTAAGCTAAGACTTCAAAAATAAGGGTTCATTCAAACTGGACAAATTCCCTAGAGGCAAAAAAGCAGAACACATAATAGGAACTGAACGTAATGCACTAGGAAATAAGGATCTTCAAGAGGAGCCTGGAGAGGTATGCAACAGCCACACCTCGAAGGCCTTGTGAGCCGGTTGAGAAGTTTTAATTTACCCTGAGAGCAACCAGCAGTCACTAAATGATCCTCAGCAGAGAATGAAAAGGATCAGATGAGTTGCCTGGCCGTGTGGAAAATGGATTAGCCAGAAATCAGACCAGTAAAATAGAAAAAGGAGAGAAGTGACAGACAACAGTGGCAGTGAAGGGGACTGAGAAGTGGGGGACACATGATACACTAAAAAACAGAACTAGTAGAACGTTGTGAGTGGGTGTGGGTAGGAGGGAGAAAAGGAAGACTGAAGGTTTCTTAGCTTAGTGGAGTCTTACCCCCCATGGAACTCGTGAGCTTGGGGAGAAGGGCCAGTTTTAGGGGAAAGGAAGTGAGTTAGCTTGGGACACATTAATTTGTGAGACAGGGTATATCCAAGTAGAGCGCCTTGGTAAACTGATCTGTGAGATCTGGAGAAGTTGGTAGGGATTCCTCCACGATGAGTTCCTCAGACAGCCGTTGGGGGAGGACTCCAGGAAGAAGGGAGTACTGTCCTGGGTTTTGAAAGATGAATAGCAGCAGTCAGGTGATAAAGAAGGGGAAGGTCCTCCAGAAAGGAGCACGTTGGTGAAAGAGACCAGAAGGCAGTGAGGAACTGTAGGTGGTATAGAAGGGTTGAGCTGGAGGAGGCAGGCAGGGAATAACTGGGTCTTGCATGTCCTGTTCTATGCCGAAGGGACTAGGAAGGAGCTAATAAGGTAGTAGGCAGGGGAGGGACACCTGATCATATTTGGGCTTTAGAAATTAAGGGACTAGCAAGAGTACTGGAAATGGGAATAAGTTACATTAGTTAAGAGAACATAGTACTATTCCTGTCCAAAGATGAGGTTTCAAATTGAGACCGAGGAGATGGAGGAGTGAATATAGGCAATACTGAGACAGTAAAAATGACAGATGCAGATACGGACTCTGGGAAGCAAGATGGCAAGAGTGGTGTTCAGGGTTCTGACTCGGCTGATGGCAAGGCGCTTGGTAAGGACAGCAGCGGTGGGTGACAGGGGTAGCTTCGAGAAAAGCAGTAATGCGCCATAAACCTCAGTTTTTCATCTTACTAAAGTCATGAGTTACTAAAGGATTAGAAATTGTGTTCATGACAAAAAACAGCAATTTTAACTTTGGTTGGTAGTAAAGAACTTGTGGCAATGTCACTTGACCTTTATCAGTATTAAGGGACAAGAATTCACTCTGTAAAATTGCTTTCTGTCTTCTAAAGAGACCTCCGTATTCAGCATGTGAAGAGGGGAAAAAAATACTAGGACCTAGAATTAGTCGGGCCTATTTCTTTCCCAAATCAGATTATCTGCTTTTTGATAGCTTGTCCAATGCCTCTAGATGTTGTACAGCTGATCTATTTTTAAAGTTTCAGCTGAAATGTTCTGAAAAGCCTTCCTTGAATACCTTCTCTAAATAGTATAATAACGGGAACTATGTACTGTGCATTCAGAGCAGTTCCATCAGCTTCAGATAATGTTTTTTGTTTACATACTTGTCATTCTCACTGTAAGGTCCTTGGTGTCTGTGTTATACAGGTTGGCGAAATATTTTGATTGTCACCCCTGGCTACACTGCTGATCTGAAGCCAGAATCTGCTTTATGTTGCTATATCATACATGGAAACCTCCATAATTTGAGACCCCCAGTGGTAATATGAACAAATTAAAGAGAAATAAGTGTCAGATACGATAAGTGGGTGGGTCTGTGCATAGGGGTTCATGTCAGGGTCTGAGATGGGGAGGTTTGTGGCCAAGCAAGGATTGCAAACCAATCACCCTTATTTTTGGAAGGAGGACAAAACTTCTCTGCTTCCAAAGAGGAGAGCTTTATTGGAATACAACTTAGTTTCTATGACGAAGTGGAGAGATCCTGAGTGAACCTTCCTCCAGAAGCTGGCTTAATTGGATTCCCACTGGGCAGAATGAGTTCTTAATCAGAACAGATTTTATTTGTTTAAAATGAATATGGTTGAAGTTACCCTCTATTTATCAACAAAGTGGTCATTAACAACCATCCGTGGCTGATTGACAGATTCCATTAGGGAAATAATGAAGTCTGATGGATTACTATTAACATTTGCTAATAGTTTGACAATTCGCAGAGCATGAGCCTGGAGTGAAATAGGGCTGTTTAGTCAGGTAGGTTGACCACAGGGAGAAGGTGAGGAAGGAAGTAATGAAAAGCAAAGGGAACTTGACAAAAAATGAATGGCTTGCAGGAAGAATTTCTACAAATAAATGCAAATTCAGATCCATATCTTTTAATTACCATATTAGAAAAGTTGATTATTTAAAATTAGACTTGCCAGATGTTTTTGTTGTAAACCGGAATGGGAAGCTGATTGAGTGGGGAGAAAATACACAGATTTATCCTTTTAAAAGGTCCTAGTTATTTCCTAACAGCTTATAGGAAACTGAACTAAAATAATGAAAAAGCAATCAAGTTCAGAGGGAAGTGGAGGAAAAAAAGCTTAGAAGTGAAAAGGAGAATGAATAAGATCAAATCCTATTGCATGTTTGCATCTCTGAAACTTGGAAGCTTGGGCTGATGTACAAAAGGATGGAATTTTTTTCTTCTCCTAAGCAGCTTGCTTCTCACTGACGTACTTTGAGATTGTAAAATTTTCCTTCCCTCATCTCCCAGACCACTGTTAAACTTCCGTTTGCCTCCAGACTCAGGCCCCAGCAACAAAGCTTAGCAACAGGGTTCCTCTCCTCGCTTAACTTCCCAGTCTGCTGGGGGCAGAGGAGTGAACCTGCCTTTAGGATTCAGTTTGGGAGACATTGGAAAGGCCTGTTCTCCAATAAGCTCTCCCACCATCCTAAGAATTTCTTCCACCTGATTCACTTGTATCAAGCACCTTTTTTCCCTTTCTCTTTCTTCTAGCACTCTGCCTGATAAGCACACATTGCTGGAAGGGGTAGTAACTTGGAACCCATTAGCTCTTACTGACTAAAACCCAAATGCAAGTCCTGTGGGTATTGAAGCAGGTAGAATGGATTATGTGGATATTAGCATTTGAAAGAGGGGGGAAATAACACTTGTAAGAGGTGGAAGAGCTGAATTTTTTTTTCTTTTTTCCTGCTCTGCTCCTCTGAAGAGGAGACTTCTTCTCTGGCTTAATTGCTATTGCTAACTTCCCTGATCACTAATTCCCCAACTAAAATCAATTTCAGTCTTTATGCCTTTTACATATTGCCAAAGAGCCCAAGATAATAAACACTGGATATACATGGGGACAACTTCCTTTGTGACAAAAATAGGTCGTCTTGCTATTGCCTGTCTTATAGTTTCTGGGTCAGTGGTCTGGGATCCTAGTTCTTACATAAGAAATTAGCTGTGGAGGGCGCCTGGGTGGCTCAGTGGGTTAAAGCCTCTGCTTTCGGCTCAGGTCATGATCTCAGGGTCCTGGGATCGAGGCCGCATCGGGCTCTCTGCTCAGCAGGGAGCCTGCTTCCCCCTCTCTCTCTGCCTGCCTCTCTGCCTCCTTGTGATCTCTCTCCTGCTGTGAAATAAATAAATAAAATCTTTAAAAAAAAAAAATTAGCTGTGGACTTAAATGACTTCTATCCAAGCATGCAACAGAGAGAACCAGATGAGGACAAGTAAGTTCCTTGTCAGATTTGACTTGATTGCAATGAAAGAAATTACTGGATCTATTGAAAGTAGACTTAAACCCCATAGTTACTACACGGCATTTAGGCAATACATCTGTAGTTCTGAACCAGGCAGTTTAACAGTGGTCTTCCACACGTTGGAAGAAATAGACTCACACCAAGTAGCTCTCTGGGAGAGGGGTGGGGGATGGGGATTTTGTGTATTACTTAAATCATTAAGGGCCTACTCTGGTAAGTACTATCAGTATAGATGGAAGCACTGTAAGCTTGGTTCTACCCAAATATATGTATTGTGGAAGAGAAACTATATTTTACTATCAAGTCTAATAAAGTATAAACAGAATAAGGAAAAGTAGCTGGAAAATAAGTATTGTAGAATTCACTTTGGGATAGATCAAATGGCTTTCAATGACCTAGAGGCCCCCTAGTGAGAAAACCCCAGAAATAGGAAGAAAGGTGAGGATTTGGCTGACCATGGATAGGAGATGAGATTGTTAGTGGCTTCTGTTAAACACCTAAGATGATTTATGTTGGGTCTCCTAACTCTGTGTCCTCTAACTGGAATGGCTCTAGTTGTAAAACCACTCAGTCAAGACCTAAAGAAAGGGTAGATAGTGAAGTGAATGCTGGGTGGGGTAGGAAATACTTCAACCCTGATGCAAGAGTAAGCCTGGTAAGTTGGGAAAGTCTGGGCAGACTTGAAGAGTGATAAGAAGTGGGGTAAAGGGAGGGTAGAGAAATGGGCAGGTGTCTGGGGCAGAAGGACGGACTTCACATCTAAGTCTAATGAACTCATTTCAGTCTCCTCCTAAGAACAGTGGAAAGCCACTGAAAAGTTGCTAAAAGATCTTAAATAGCACCTACCTCTGAATTCTGAATACCTAAAATAATGCATCAAGCCTCTGGTTGTTTAAACATACTCATGTTTAACTACAAATCAATCGGGTGAACAGGTGCATGTACTTAATCTATAAAAATCTTGGTACTGTCCTGACCACTTGATGGTCATTCATACCTCTTATCAGCAAGAAACCTAGACTTTGTGGACCATAGACAACTGTTCTTGAGGCGAATGATGCTATGACTCTCGACTGACTGAATTTTATCAAGTACTAGAATCAACTATTACGAAGTACTATGGTGTAGTTTTAGTTTGTCTAAACTACAACAAAGCTGATGAGAGTGTATTACTGTTACATAGATTTTTCAATAACACAATGAATGATGCAAAGACCTATAGTAAAGCCTGTAATGCAACCCATCTGAGAAAAAAATGTGTTCCTTGGTTGATAGAATAAAACTTCATTTGAATATCACTACAGTACAAATATTTCTTATTTGATTTACAAAATGACATTCCTACAAGTAATAACAAATAAGTTATTTGTAGAAATATTAAAGTTTACTGGACTGCTTTCAGGTACATGGTCATTTCTGTGTAAATGACTACACAGCTCTTCAAATGAACAGAAGAAGATCCCAAGGACCTGCATTCACTGACCTTTCTCTTTGGTCAGTTTACTTTGGTCTAGTTTACTATATATACATGAGAGAAAAAAATGTACTGTAGATTCTTTAATCCAGATTGACTTTCCCAATAATTAGATAAGGTTCCATTATAAGTGATGATGCAGATTTGAAATAACCTATTCATTTTGCCTATAAGCAGGGCAAATAAAAATGAAAAAAGGCTTAATTCTCCTAAGGAAAAGGGGAGAGACCTACCCTCTCCTTTTTCTTAGGATGTTTGCTTTTATAAAGTAGTAACTGTTAAATTCTTCCTCTGCCTTGTTGAGTTTTAAGTCTTCTTACAAGTCTATGGTGGGGCTTAGCATTGGGGGATGTCTTTATCAAGGACCAGGGAGCCATCCTTGTGACATGCAATTAAGAGCTACTACTTCTACCAAGTTCTGTGGGAAGGTGGGACCCTGACTTTGGCTGATACCTCCTTCTGAGTTGCAAAACTACCTCCTGTCATAAAGATGAAAATTTATATTTGCGTACAGCCAGTTAGCTAACACAGATGGTCACCCCAATTACCAGGTAAGTCTAGGATGTACTTGATGTGACAAATGTTGCTGGTAAGTCCTCTAAACCTGAGGACTAGTGACTTGAGACCACATAGGTAACAGGCTGTATTTGCCTGTCTATTTAAAAGGGTGGGATTTCCAGGTTTCAGCATCCGGGTTCCTGGGTCTTGCCTGTGACACAGAGCACGTTCTGACTAATGCTGCTTCTTTAGTAACTTTTGGCTACTTTTTGTGGAGAGGTTTTCTGGGTTGGGAGAATCTGGGTTTAATTTCTCAAGATCTAAAATTGATGTAGTTCTACTTGATGCTGTTAAAATATTCCCCCAGGCCTCCAGTAGATGTGAATATTTCTACAAATGACAACAAAGGAGACTTTGAGAGAAGTTAGGGGACCCGTCTGCCGGTTAACCATGAGTGCCAGATTTGAGTTATCCCACCTCTGAATCTGGCCTATTTTTACTAGAATATATCTTGCTACACTTCCGCATCTTCTGGCCTTTTTAGCTAATCTGTAACGTTAATTTGGAAATCAAGAATTCTATGATCTATCAAAGAAGATAGCAAAGTAGGTTGTCCCAAGCCTCACATGGCCAGGAACTGTCAGCTAGCTGACAAAAACTGTTGCAGGTGGGGAGGGAAGAGGTTCAGCTATTGGGGACTCCAAGTCAGTGAGTCTGACCTGATGGAAAAGAAAGCTAACAGCCTCATAAGATAGGAGAAGGTAAAGCGATTGCTCAAAGTTCATGAGAATCAAGTGTCAAAAAGCTATTAGACACAAATTCTAGCACGAGGTTGCCAACAGACTGCCCTATGAAACCATTGTGGCTCTACTAGATTGGGATGCAGACCGTAAATGGTCCTGTATTACATGGGCTACATCTGGAGAGGCACTGTCCAGTAGAACTTCGTGATGGGAGTGTCCTAGGTCCGTGTTGGCCTTCAGAGCCATCACTGGCTGAACATTGAAGTTTTAAATAGCACACATTTCTGATGGCTACTTGATAGCTTTATGGAACTACCTAATTCAAGGGAGATCTTGGGGTCATTTAGAGTATATGTGGAAATATACATGCAGAGACCTGTGCTATGAGTGGAAATAAGTTTTTTTTTTTTTGCCTCAGGGGTACAAGTCTGTGAATCATCAGGCTTATACCTTTCACAGCTGAGTGGAAATAAATGCTCATCAGTATCCTATACCTAAGACTTATCACTGACTGCAGGATATGTAGACACTGGAGTGGAAGTCCTCAAAGTTAGCAGTGATGGGAACATAGGGATGTGCAGACCCAAGTAAGCTTTTCTGGGTTTTCCAGCCATCTGCTGAGACCTTTTTGTTGTTCTCACATACTTCATTATTTTCAAGTTCTGCTATCTCTATCTTGGCCCACATCCTGGGCATCCTAAGAGGATTCACTTGGGAGAGTTTTAGAAATTGCCTTGCAGATTAAAAATCTATATAACGTGCTTATTACTATGGGAACTCCTGATTTAGAGATGAGACTTCTGAAAGCTCACCTTTTATAAAGTTCAGAGAAGTACATCAGTAACCCAGGAGGCTGATGCACATGTACAGCTGGATCGGGTGGTCTTTTTACCTGGAGCTGACCCATCCTTCAGCCTCTGCCTCATCTTGTAGTCCTTTCCTTTCCATGGGGGGGGGGTGGTGTGTCTCAGCTCCTAGGTGGAGTTGCATATATGTACCTAGAGGCCTGGGACAGGGGGAGGCTAGCAAAGTAAGTGACATACAGTGGAAATAGTAACTGAGTTGGAAGACCTGCTCCTGTGTCCCCATCTTACTGTGTTACTATACCCGCCTGAGGTACTTCATCTCTTTGGGCTCTGTTCTCTCATCTAACAAATTTAGTGAGCGTTGGCTGTGGATGGTAACACGTTGGGGCTGGAGATTGATCATGTATACCAGATTACAAACCCCTACCCTTCTGGGGCATATATCCCAGTGGGGTAGGCTGAAGAAAAAACAAATACACAACAGAAGGTAATAAGCTGGGTAGAATGGGTGGGAAGTAGATAGGACACAATGTGAAAACTTCTCTGGGTGGGAGGGAAAGGTTAGGTAGGCTTCACCAGGAAATGAACATTTGAGCAAAGGCTTGAAGGTACATGTCCTATTGATTCATTTCCAGTTTGGGGAGAAGCTTTCTAAATAGTATAGGTTGGAGTCCAGAAACAGAAGAATAACTAGTTTTTTATATTTTATATAGTCTCATATATTAACCAACTAGTTTTCATGTGTAGTCTAAACAACCCTTGCCTGGAACTAATAACACGGAACGATAGCTACTCCAAAAATGCTTACTATATGCTAGATCTAGAGTGGACAAAGTATCTGGCATAGATTTTGTCTGAAATACTTTGTCTGCCTTTCAAGTTGGTACCAACTGGCCTTCATCCTCGAAAGTGAAGGCAACCCATTATTTTGTCCCCTTCCCTGAGACTGATAATTTGTCATTTTTTTCACTTAATCTCTTATTTCACCACTTACCACTTGTTGTTTTTTATCAGCATTGTGACAGCCTGCTACATGTGTGCAACATAGCGTAAAACTGAGGAGACAATGTAACACTACATGCTAACTACTCGAATTTTAAAAGGGGGGGAAATAAAGCTGAGGAGATGATTCTTCAAGGAATTCAAGGAGTTGCTGCTCCTCTAGAGTATCTATCTGAGAATGCTTGAATAGTGACAGCCTTGGATGACAGATAACCTCTCCATCTGGAACAAGGGGCTGGTTGCTTGTGCTCATCATGAAGGATTTGGGTTTAAGCTCATGTTCCTTTGTCGTAGATTAATTGTCTGAGTCTACTGCACAGAGATGATCAATTCTTAAGTAGTTGGCTTCCTGAGGCAACTGGAAACCTAGATAATACAAATCATGAATTTAAGAGGTGGTCAGGGGAAGTTGTTCCCATTTTCAAACATTTTCTTTCTGTATCTGTAAAACTATGGGGATGTCTTTTCCCTGGACAGGTCAGACTTCAGGAAGCACATAACACCTGCATAATCTGAAAGTTCCACATCCTTGGATGTGCAGAGCTGCCAGAGCTGGGTCAGAGTCCAGATGAATGGAATTACTGAAGGCTGCTGTGTGGCTGGAAGTGCAGTCTGTAGATGAAATAGAAGGCAAAGCTCTGATGGCTTGGTGTTGAGATTTAACATTTGTACAAGTTCTTTGAGGGTGAATGCATTGCCAAGAACAAGTAACTATTCAGAAGATGCTGTATTGGGAAGAATCCATATGACCAAAAGCAAATTCCAACTGAAGGTATTAGGCGACCTAATATCTCCCTAAAATATTGTTGGATTCTTCATCTTAAATGAAGGAATTAGTACCATCAAATGTGTAATTATCATTACTTGTCCTTTTGAGAGTACTCAGAGGTGTAGCATATTTTAAAATCCCCATATTTGACTGAGTTCCTATTTCACCCTCTATACCCCATTTTCATTATCTATCTTCAGGCACTTACCGAAGAAGTCTAGGGTGGCTCTTCATCCTCGAAGAGCCAAAAAGTGCTTTATAAACTACATCGACATTTACCAGCTACTAAAATGTGCCATTTCTAAAAATGGAAGAGTTACTCACTGCTATTAACATTGCCATGCAGAATTTCAATACTTTAAATGACAGGAGAACAGGGTTTTTTTTTGTGTGTGTGTGTGGTTTTTTTTTTTTTTTTTGGTTTTTGGTTGTGTGTGTGTGCGTGTGTGTTTTGCAAATCCATTTAATCCTTGATAACTGATTGAATTATCTAACAATACGACTTGATTAAGATTTATTTTATCCTTGTGAAAGATCTGTTAAAAGTCCATAAACAGGTCAATTTTTGACCTGAAAAACAAAGGGAAATCAATCATAAGACCCTACCTTCTTTTATGATCGCTGTCTATTCAATTCTATTTGCAACTGGGGCTGGGTTAAAAACAAAAACTAAAACACATTGACTCCTTGGTTCTCACCTGGTCCGTTTCTATTTCTATCCCATTTCAGGCTGCTGAGCCTCTGATTGGGCTGCTAAATAAGCAATTGTCTTTCCTGCCTTCAACCACTAGGGAAAAAGAAAGAGCAAATCATTCTGAAGATAGGCTATTTAGTGCTACTCTTCCCATAGGGTCTATGAATTAGTTTATTCACCCAAGAGTCATCCTTATTTCAAAATAATTATGAAGAGTTGGTAAAGTTTCCAGGTAGACAGATAGGAGTTGCAGGTAACACTGTACTTTGGTCAGGCCAGTAAGAGGTTTCAGCGCTTTTCTCTGTATTTTGACACCCAACTTGTTCTGAGTATGATTTTGAAGGTTGGAGACCTAGAAATAGAATTCTTTGCTAGTGAACAAAAGCATCTTTGTCCAGAGGCTTGCTAACAATTTTAGGTATTGAGACCCAAGAGTAGAAAATGGAATTACAGCGATGGAAAAGATTATCAAAATGTAATTTAATTCTAGATAAATCCCATGTGAGACCTAAGACTTTTTTTTTTTAAAGATTTTATTTATTCATTTGACACAGAGAGAGAGATTACAAGTCGGCAGAGAGGCAGGCAGAGAGAGGAGAGAGAAGGAAGCAGGCTCCCTGCTGAGCAGAGAGCCCGACGTGGGCCTCGATCCCAGGACCCTGGGATCATGACCTGAGCCGAAGGCAGCGGCTTTAACCCACTGAGCCACCCAGGCGCCCGAGACCTAAGACTTTCCAAACTATTTCAAAAGAGCTCCAGGGAAATTAGTTGGGTCATCTTAGTTGTATTTTTCCTCTTTAATTCTGGTAGGGTTATTGATGGGCAGTGATTTCTTTCATATATCATGATATTCCTTTATGTGAGAAGGTACCTTATTACCTTGACCAATTTGAAATGAAAACTGAAGGAATCAGGATTGGCTTATTACTGGTCAGTTTTGCAAACATTGAATGCCTACTGTACTAGGGATGAAGAGGTGTTACACAGACCAGTAAGACATGGCTCGTCCCTGCCCTTAAGAAGTCAGAAGTCTGGTATATTCTGCATGTGGAACATACTGTGTACTTCTGCATCCTGTGTTGAACAGCTGTGTTGAACAACTATTTCTAGTGGAAATGCTTACTTGGTTCCTTAAAAATATGTACATGCAATGTACAAATCTGAAATCTTGAACATGAAATACAGTCCATGAGAATATACAATAAATTCAAATTCAAAACTGATCATTCAGGCAGTGCTTCTTGAGGTATACCAGTTCCTCGGCTTCTCCACTTTTTTTGAACCAGATTATCTGGGGTGGGGTCTAAGCACATGTATTTTACAGTAATTTTAATGTGCTTCCCATTGTTTACTTACAGAAAAGTCCTCTTTCACAGACATGAAGTTCTCATCCAAGGGTGAAGTAAATGGTCTTCAGTTATGGGTTATCACTTTGGTCTGTTTCACATTGTTTCAAAAACTGGTCTGAGGATGGTCACTAGGGATGCTTAGAGAAATACTTCACTTGCACAGTTCAGTCTTACTGTGTGAGGTTTTCAGTTGTCTTTAACACTCTTAACGTCTGGCTGAATGATAAAATACCTCAAAATAGGCAGGCGGACAAGTGGCAGCTAAGACCTTTCATTCAGAAAATGTCTGGGCAGGGGCAGTTCTGAAGACCATAACCAGAATTTGAAAGTTTTCCATTCCCCTGAGGAACATTCCCTATTAATACTGTTCTGTAACTGCTTTCAATTTTAAGAGAAATGTAAACAGTCAAAAAAGAAACCTCGTTAATAAACTGAAAATATTTCTTGCTTGACTTAATAAGGCTCTCTCCTGCTGGGTTTAAAGCACCAAGTTACTGAAAAGACAAAAGTGTGACTTTTAGTTTTTGCCTGAAGTTAGTGAAATTCTCATGGAATTTCTCTCATTCTTAGCTTCTGTGAATCAGCCTTGCCAAATGTTTCTATGGAAACAGACATTAAATCTGAATACTGAAAAAGCTACTCTAGAGATGCGTATGCAAACCTCATTTGCTGTACTTGGCCAAGTGAGGTCCTGTACATAAAACAGCTGGCCTAGGTAGACCTGTAAGAGATGATTTACTGCAGGGGAAGAGCTACAAGGGCCTCTCAAGAAACCCTACTTCTCTCCCTCTATTTCCTATCCCTTCCTTCCATGTCTTTCTCCATCCTTTTCTCATTCATTTACTGGATTCATTCAAATAGCATAATTGAGCTCATGTATATGGCTAAATGTACTCCTACTTGGCTCCTATGAGTCTGATTCCCTGGTGAATGGCTTTAGGAGACAAATCAAAAGAAATAGGGTCTTCAAGTGTATGTGTGGAGCATGTGTGTTAAACCAGAATGAGGGCAAGGTTGGTGAATGGCATCTAAGAATGGTGATGCCAGAATAGAGTGGTTGGAGCCGTAATAGAATGCTGGCAGAATTGTACAGGAAGGTGCTGGGTGATAGAAGAGGAACCTTTCCTTCCCCTTGGATTAGAGGAACCACAGATACTGTCTGTGGTACATTTACTAGGGAACTTACTCGGGATTCAATAGCTAGTGCCTAAAACAAAGACACAATAACTAGCAGATCAAACAAGACAACAAATGAGGCTCCGCTTTCTTCCAGACAGGATTGAGTATCTTTCATTGGGTGAAATGAAATTTTAATCAGTAATCTTAAACGGGTGCCTGGCTGGCTCAGTGGGTTAAAGCCTCTGCCTTCGGCTCAGGTCATGATCTCAGCGTCCTGGGATCGAGGCCCGCATCGGGCTCTCTGCTCAGCGGGGAGCCTGCTTCCTCCTCTCTCTGCCTGCCTCTCTGCCTACTTGTGATCTGATCTCTCTCTGTGTCAAATATTTTTAAGATTTTAATCTTAAAACAACAACCCCAAACCCCAAAACAGATGGGTTAATTGCTGTATCAGAAGTAAAAAGCACCCCTGAACAGACTGTGGGTTTCTATATCCTGGGTGCTTTCCAAAGTTCCTATATCAAATGAGTAGACTGGGTGGTTTCCTTACATGTAGTGGGAATTGGTCATGTCTTAACCATTTGAGTGTTGCCTGTAAATATGGCTCCTCCTATAAACCTTCAGTGGTTCGTTTGGGAGTTAAACGAACAGAGAAAAGAGATACTATTGAAAGCGATCAATCTATAGAAGTAAATATGTAAAAGGATAGTAGGCGAGGAACTTCTTGAGAAACATTTTTGAATCAGGACGATGTCCAGACACGTGTGTATACGATCCTGAAATTCCTTTCACGGATTAAACAAAATAAAATGCATTGATTACAATCAACTGGAATAACCCATGAAAAGAATGCTCTTACAGTAATTGACAAATGGAGGACAGCAGATGGTTGAGAAAAAAACAACTTGAGGAAAGGGCCAAAACAAGAGAAACTGCAGCAAAGGTCTGAAGTGCAAACAGAGTCAAAGGATATCCAAGTGAAAGGGGACTGCGGCATTCTCAAAGGGCTGAAATCTCAGGGAGCCTTGCTGGGTAAGATTTACTTGGCCTCTCCTGCTTATGCTCTGCACTGAATGGTAATGGTGAGGGTCAAGGTTAGCTCAGACTGTGGGTGCTGGTCTGGAAAGGCAGGAGGCATGAAGGGTGAGTTTGCATTCTCTGTAGTCTGAGCTGCCAGATCCTCACATTGAGGAAGTACTCATGTATTACTTGAGTACGTTATTAGAGTCTCCTAGAGATGACTGGGAAGCAGAAAGGCTTTGGTGGCCTTGAGCAGTAAGAAGGGCAGGCAAAGCTGGATGGTGCTTTGAGATGTCAACAATGTGACAAAATGCAGCAAGCAAGGGTAGAATCATTAAGGGGTTTAATGTAAATCAGAGCAGGATAGGCTAGGAGTTGAAGACACTTTGGGGAAGAACAGGAAGTAGAGACAAAGCACAGAAGAACATGGATGGTCCTGGAATTCCTGTCTGGAAACTGGGAATTGAAAGCCAAATTGGAAAGTAGAAGTAGGGAAAAGGGGAATTAGCCTTAATAGCTTTTCTCACAGAGGAGAATGGGATGAGGCCTTCTGGTTGGAGAATGAAGGTCTGAGGCTGAGAAAACCTAAATGGGGGAAACTTGAAAGACCCACTAGGGACAGACCAAAGGACGGATGACAACGAGGGTCCAGGCAAATTTGGAAACCAGACATAGGTGGCACCATGTGATTCGGTGTGAGACTTTCTCCAGCAGGTGTTGGTTACATGGGTGCAGTGACAGTAAGGGGTGTGGTGGTCTGAGTGATCCAGGGTTGGGGTTTTGTTAGGCCACTGAAGGAACAGGTACTAGGATATGAAGGGTACTGGTGATAACCCATCAGATGATCTACCCCAGCCTCTGACTTGAGGGTTCCTGCCTTCTAGCCCAGAAGGGATGGTTAGATGTGGAGAAAGTGCAAGTCTCCCTAGCCTGGAGGTACCTGACGCAGCCCTGGGCAAGAAGGATCAGTATATGGATGCTAGTCCTCTGCTCTCAATGTCCAGAAGTAACAAAAGTCTCAGCCCTGTCTCTCCTTTCCTTCCTCATTTTCCTTGAGAGAATGATCAAAAAAGCAAAAAAGTCCATGAGGCAGGCCAAAGTAGCAGACTGACAAGGCAGAAAGCGCTTCTTTACCACCAAATCACTTCTTAATTTTTCTCACCAGTTTCCAGTTGCCCTGGAGAGTTTATGCTAAGTGCTGTTTTATTGAGCATATTGTCCCATAGCTATGGCTGAGTCTGCCATGCAGAAAGAAGTCAGCTGTCATTCTGGCAGGTTTTGAGCGACATGGGCCATTAGATGACCTCTTATCCATTGGCAAGTGTGCTGAAGGACAGCCAAGGATATGTCCTCCAAGAGAATAGCCTCTCTGTGAGGTTCCTAACTATGGAGTGCTGATCAGCAGGGGAGAGGTCCCTAAGTTCTGTCCCTGTGGGCAGAAGGGGAAAGGACCATGACACTCTAAGAAATGAGAAGATGGGCTGAGGAGGTAGTGGCTCTGCAGAGCCTTTGCTTCAGGGCTGTGACAGTATGGCTGGCCCCTCGGCTGCTGTCTGGTGCTGTAATACTCAGGAAGGACTGCTCCCAGACTCTGGCCTCCTCACCGGCGGACCAAGGTAGTGCCCAGAGCCCCTTCCTAGCTGTCTGGATAGGACAGTGCCATATGGTGGAAGCAAAAAGAAAAACCACTTTATTTCACCCAGGAGAGAAAATGATTTGAGAAACCAAGGAAAGTAAGAGTTCGGTGGATTCAGGTTTGCCTTTGTGTCCTGGTAGGTGCTCGCCTACATTGTGATCTCGCAGCAGTGAAAGAAAGAACAGGTAACCCACTTGCTTCCTGTCCTGGTTGGTTGATGAGTCTCGGGACTCCATGTTCTAGGCTGGCTGACTCCTAGCAATAAGTAAGTTGGGCATAAACCTGTCAGGTCCCGGAGGAGAGAATCCCAGGAGTGCTAAGATACTTGGTTTCAGGCAGTGGAGCTGGGAATCCCCACCCAAGCATGAAGGCCAACAGAACATTATATTTATGCACATTTTATTCAGCTGATTCACTTTGTATTTTTGCAAGTATTCCTTTCAGAAGATAGGATATGATCGAAAAATTAAGCATAGTTCACTATTCTTCCTGGACCTAAATTGCATGTGATTTTTAGAAATGCTAAGTGCTAAAGTTTTAGGTAGTTATGTTTGTTTATATACATTCACTTTGTTCTACATAGAAGGCATCTGCTCACACACAAAAATAGAAAAGACTAAAAAAAAAAAAATACACAGGCACACCACCCAAAAGGCCTAGAAAGTTGGTTTATAAAAAAAACTACATGGGATTTCAATAACTGCCCCCCCCCCCGCCGGAACTAGATAGAAGCTGATTTCTAAAACTCAAAGCATGTGAAAATGATCATGAGAAATCTAAGAATGAGGGACTTGATCTAAGGTAACAAATGCCATTATACATTCTCAACTGAAACTATATTCTGGGTAAAAGTAAACTAATCAACAGAACAAGTCAATTAAATCCAAATGTATATGGAAACTTGGGTTATGATAAAGTGGAGTATCAAATTGTAGGCAAATAAAGGGTATATGCAGCTGTGCAGAAAATAAAATCACAGGTTAAATTCTAAATGGTTGAGACAATATAAAAGTAATGGAAGATTTTTTTTAACTTTGTAATGGGAAAGGCAATCTCAGTAATGATTCAAAATCCAGAAGACCTAAAGAAAAGAACATACATAAAATCATATGTAAACAAAAATTTATGTGGGAAAACCCACCGTTGTCAAATGACCAGTAACACATTGGGAATACCTAGATAAATTGTGAAAACAGACAAAAAGCAAATCCTGCTAATTTGTTAGGAAGAAACCAAGAATCTTACAGAAAAGTTTATGTTGTAACACTTACGACACAAACCCTATATTTACTCAATCACTAAACCTCATGACATAGTAATGCTACTAAAATTTATTCATTGGAAACCTAAGGTACAGAGAGGTTAGTAACTTGCCCTATGTCACACAGCTTAGGAACAACAGAGCCAGATAGACTGATGCCAGAGTTTTAGCTTATAAACAAGATCTACAACCAGCTAGGTATACAAAATGGAAATCGGTTCATAGACAAAAATGCTCAAAAATCCTCTAAAACATTAAAGCTACACTGAGATGATTTTCAGGGTCCCTCAAATTTCTTTGTAAATCTGCCTAAAACAGGAAATTACTGACCTGCCTAAAGGCGAGTATTGTACCTGGTGACCTAAGCATTCACTTGAGGGTTTATGCAAAGGTGTCTGAAGACAAAGGTTCTGAATAAATGTGACACAGCTTGTCTCTATCCTATTATAAAAGTAGTGGTAATGTAGAGAATAGTAGTCATGGATATCCTTGAAGGGGGAGGGAAAAAATTCTATTTGGACTTGGGAAACTTCAAAATTACTCCATGAGCTGCAAATATATTTCTGAAATAGAAGAAAAAATTCTAATTGGGATCTTTGCTTATCCTGTGACAATGTGAAAAATAGTCCTCTTCACTTTTTCTAACCCGTACCTTTACCTGCTAAAGATAGTCAGGCAATAATTTTCTCTTCCTACGTGATGTTAGCAAGGCAGTCATAGTGAGGAAAGCATTTGCTCATTCTTTACATTGTAGTGAAGTCATGGTTCCCTTGATCGTGGGAATTGGGTTTATGAAGGGCTGATGAAATCCAGAAAATCCTAGGATCATTCTTAATCTAATGCGTCAATCTTTTCTGTCATCAGTTCTTTACTCAGAGCTCACAAATAGAAAGTGCAATTGATTTGTAATTACGTGCATTTTCCTCAGAATTGGATGAAAGCCTTGGCAACAGTAAAATGACCAGGCTGGTAGCAGTGAGCAGGGGGACGCAGCAGCAAATCTCAGAAATACCGAGTGGAGGAAAACTTGAGTCATCTAGGCTGTGGTTCCCAAGGTTGCCATTTGTTAGATCCGAGCAAACCTGGAAGGTCATCCGCCTTCTCCATGAAGCCTTCTCTCCCACGCCACAGATGTTACGATGATCAACAATGAAACACTTACGATATTTGTGACAAAACTATACAGAAGGCTACAGGGGGAAGATATAACAATCTGCTGTATTTTCTAATTTCCCCTTTTTGACAAATGTGAAGTCCTTAGATTGTTCCTGCTAATAGATTCACATAAGTTATTCCTATTTTACCAGAATGGGCTCAGCCCATTCATGCCACCCTGAAATCTTGCTTTTTGCACTTAGAATCATGGACATTTTTCCAGTTGAATACCCAATAACCCCATCTCAATATTCTTAAGAGCTAGAAAATATTCTGTAATTAGGATAAAAACAATAGTGAACCACAATCCAATCTTCTTTTCTCTTATTTTCCAAGACTTCTGAGTTAAAGGTCCTTACATCTTTTATTTTTCTGTAGGACAGATGGTCTGAAGTAGGATTGGTAGGTCAGATTTTAATAACTTCGGCTACGCTGTCTAAGAACAATTCATATTCACACAAATAAGATATGAGCATACATAGGGCATCACTGGGTGTTTCTACTTAATTTTGCCAATCAGATGAACTATGGTAATACATTGTTTTAAATTACATTTCCATGACTGTTAAAGAAACTAAGCATTTTCCAGTCCATTAGTTGTCCACTTTTCAGCATTTATTGTCCATTTCATGTTTCTGTTCATGTTCATATTTCTTTCCCTACTGGGCTTTTTGTTTACTGACATGTAGGTACTCTTGTACGTTAGGAATATCAACCCTTGGCCTGTTCATGTGGACTGATACTTTCTTTTGACTTTGCTTATATTGATTTTTAGCCATGGAACTTTTTCTCATGTAGTAAGCAATGTCTGTATCTTTATAGTTTATGCATTTCTTTGACTTGCTTAAAGAGCTATTGCACTATGTTGTTTTAAAATTAGAGAAGTCTAAATTGGGACTCAGGGTGAATGAGGAAATAATACAACCTAGTTGGATTAGCTATGATCTTCTAATAGAAATATCACTGCAATTATTTGGGATGGGACTGCAATAAAAGGAATGGAAAAGCCAAATAATTCAAACTGATTGAGATGGGGCGAAGGAAAGAGTGACCTTGTACAAGTCCGTAAATGCAGGAAATAAGGCAAATGAACTGTTATAAAGGAAATATATGAAATAGAAGATAGGAAGAAAATTGATTTTTGTCCATTGTGATAGTAACATAGGATGAATTTATCAAAAGGCGGAGGTAGAAAGATTGTTCTAAAAATGTGAAAATATGAAAGGAACAAAGACATTACAGAAATGAAGAGATGAGAAAAGATGCAATGGAGAATTTCAAATGAGGAAGAGGTATGGTCATGCTAGTTTCAAATAAGGCAGAACTCAAGGCCTAAAAACTTGTCTCAGGGAGATAAAAAATTGGAGTTAGGCCTACCAAAGTAGCCAGGATTTTAGGAACTAAGCTTCTGCAGTGATGGGAAGAGAAGGAAGGTATTCACGTGAGCCCTTTTCCCAGTTAGTCATTTACCAGTTTGAGGGATGGATTGAGAGGCTGAGTAGCTGAATAATCAGCAGTCTTGTAGTTTTGAGGGGATAGGAGTTCAGAGTCCTTCAAAATGGAGAACATCTCAGGCTTTCATTTGAAAAAATGAAGTAATATATCCTAGGTATAAAGCTAAACTAAAAAACAGTGCTTATGAAAAGCCAGCCTAAAATAAGTTCAGTCCCTGATTGGATTAAAGGGACTTACTGCAACTGTCTGCTAAAGCTAAAGAACAGCTCTCTGAATAAGAATGTGAACAATTTTTCCCCCCTTAATATAGTGTACTGTGTTCAATAAAAAAATTACCAAGTATACGAATAGCCAAAAGGACAAAGACCCCAGAAAGTAGAATATCTCAGGTAATCAGCTCTCCAGACATCTGTGATTAACATTTGAGAAAGCAGATGAAAACATGGAGAATTGGGGCACCTGGGTGGCTCAGGTCATGATCTTAGGGTCCTGGGATTGAGCCCCACATTGGGCTCTCTGCTCAGCAGAGAGCCTGCTTTCCCCTCTCTCTCTGCCTGCCTCTCTGCCTACTTGTGATCTGTCAAATAAAATAAAAAAAAATCTTTAAAAAAAAACATGAATTATTTTTGAACTAAATAAAATGGGAATTTTAAAAGTAGAAAGACAGTGACCTATTACGGCTACAATACATTTGTTGAGCAGCAAATCTGAAGTAGCTGGTGAGAGGATTAATAATCCAGGAAAAAAAAAGGAGTAAAACTATCGAGACTAAAGACTTAAAGATGGAAAATGTAGAAAAGTTATTTGAGTCATAACCATGGGTAAAATTTCTATCATCTGGGAAACGAGTCCAAGAAATATGTTGTGGAGAAAGAATGTGGCAGAAGCAATACTTGAAAAGATAGTGGCCAAAAATGTTTCTAAAATAACAGAAGGTACTGAATAAAAAATTAATATAAAAACCATGCAGGACAAATCCAAAGTTAACAGACATCTAGGCACATAGTAAAATTGCTAAAATACAAAGAAAAAATCATAAAGCAGCAAAGGGTGGCAAGGGATGGTGATTTCTAAGGGACACTGCTAAGTCTGACAGCTGAGTTCTCACTATCAAACAAAATTAAATAAGCTAGAACTTTGGAATGCCCCTTCTAAATTGCTAAAAAAATCAGAAACCTTGCATTGTATATCAAGCAAAAAATATGCTTAAAATGAAGGGAAAATAAAGATGTTTAGAATAACAAGCTGAAAGAAAGCTACATGGTTATTCTAAAATTCAGAGGTAAGGACTATAAATCATGGAAATGACAGGCAGAATCACGGAACTGACAAAGCAATGAATGGCAACAGAAATGGTCAATATGTGGGAAGTAGTGAGTAGAACACTTATATCCTATGGGTTTTAAAAGGATACTTAAAATTAAAAAATTTTTTTAAAGATTTATTTGACAGAGATGACAAGTAGGCAGAGAGGCAGGCAGAGAGAGAGGAGGAGGCAGGCTCCCCACTGAGCAGAGAGCCCAATGTGGGGCTCGATCCCAGGACCCTGAGATCATGACCTGAGCTGAAGGCAGAGGCTTTAACCCACTGAGCCACCCAGGTGCCCCAAAAGGATACTTAAAATTAGACAATAGGAAAAAAATAACAAAGATAGGGATAAATGGAGTTAAAATATTCCAAAGGTTTTACATTATCTAAGAAATGATAAAGGAATTTGTTAGACTCTATTAGGTAAAAACACACACAAGGACTTAAAAGAATGATAATAAACTTATAAAGGGGAACAATGAATTCTTGATCAGGCCATAAGAAGGCAAGGACAGAAACTAGAATATAGAATAAATGGGACAAAAGAAAAAAGTAACAGGGTCATTTTAAACCCAAATACTATATATCAGGGCTCCATTAGATATAAGTGGAGTAAATATTCCAATGAATAGACTGACTAGATTAAAGAAAACAATGTGCTGCTTATAAGCAATATACTTTATTAAATCAGAAAGAAGTGATAGTAATAAGATGGAATAAGATATATTCAGAAAATAACCCAAAGAGAACTGGCATAGCTATACTAATATCAGATGAAGTAGATGTTAAGGCACGAAGAAGTTCACTTAATAATGAAGAACCAATATAAAAGAATTTCAACTTTCTACTAGCTAATAACTGAAGACAAGGTAGAAAATGTAAGTAACTACTGAAAAAAGTTGAATTGTAATTAGAGTACATTTAAAAAGGTACCAGGATGAGAGAGCTTTAGGACTAAGTTCTATATAACCTTTAAAGAGCATTCTTATTTAAATGTTTGAGGACCACAGAGAAAAAATAGTAATGCCCCAAATTTATTCAATATAGCTAAAAAGAAAAAACCTTGTAAGAATAATAAATCAACTAACAAAGTCCTCCAAAACCGATTTCATTTATGAATGTGTTTCAGGAATGCAAGGGCAGTTCAAATTGAAATCTATCAAGAAAGGAACATACCAGTTTTTCTTCTTCAATATATTGATATATCAGTAGATGCTGAAAAGGCTGTATTCATTAGTAGAAGAACCTGGTAGATTGTATACACAAAATTCCATCTGGACTAAGTATCTAAATGTAAAACACAAGTGGAAACGCTAGCAGAAAATTCTGAATGTTTGTGCTAAGCACCTTAAGGCTCCTGGTTAGAACTTTTTTTTCTTTAACCTTTCCCAACTGCCATCTCCTACACTTGTGGTATAGAGCTTTTTTGTTTCCTTGCCTTTCTCCACTGCCTTGCTGGAGGTCTCCAAATACATATATTATTCATTAGTATATTTAGTGCTATGCACATTGTAGCTATGTTTTAAGTATGGCCAAATTGATGTCACACCCCCACAACCATTTCAGCCTGCCTGTCTCCTGGAGTGATAGCTGAATGGAGCAACTTCATCCTGTGCAACTTCTCTGCAGTTTATTTTCTGTAAGGCGCTTTAGACACTGCAGGCTTATTGTCTTTGCTTGGAAACAGCCCTTAGGACAAGTGCTATTGAGCTTTACACAGAGGGAGCAAGGGGTGTCGGTATGGCAGAAGGTAGATGGGTGCTTCTCCCAGTGTCTGTCTCACCAACGTGACTGTGTACGAGGGGAAAAGTAGAATAAACCTGACTATAGCATGGTTTGCTTCGTTTGCATTATTGGCCACCTTTGCTAAGCACGTGTGTTTCAGAGGTCCTTAACCCTGGTTGTTCCTTAGTCACTTTACCGTGGACCAATTAAATCCCAGTGTTCCACATGCCTTCTTAGGTGCAGCTCAGCTGGGATTGAGAGCTACTAGTCCTTCATTCTCTTGTTCCTAATAGGAGTCTATTGCATGGGCCCAGAAACCACATGCTGCCTTTTTTTTTTTTTTTTAAAGCAAAAACGGTTTTCTAAAGAAGGTGGGCATGCAGCAGGAAGACCAGAAGTTTGGAGTCCTAGTCCTGTCACTAGCTGGAGAGCTGACACAGCAAGGCCACAAAACCTCTCTGTGCTGGTTCCCTAATTGATCAAATAAATGTAATAAGCTCTTCTGTCCTCTTCAACCTGTACTAGGAAGTTTAAAATGGAAACTAGATAAGACCCTTCAAAACTTTGAAAATCCTGCAAATGTAATTTGTTAGCATTTCCATCATATAATTGGCACTGTCCTTTTTTCTAGCTGTGGGGTCTTGTGCAGGTCATTTCACTTGTTGAAGCCCAGTTTGCTCATCCCTAAAATGGAGTTATCCATTCTGCAGAGGACTCCTTTAGCAGCAAGGCAAACAATAGGAACGGAAAAACACAAAATATCTTATTGCGTTTGCTATTAACTTGGATTTTTATTACAAAGACTCAGAAGTTTTCAGTGTCAAGCCTGCCATCAAATCCCACAGTCTCTCTGACATCAGCAGATGCAGACACCTGTGTTGCCGTAAGCAGGTGCAGTGTCCTTGCCTGAAAAGCTTTGCCACCTTAAAACAAATCCCAGGGAATTTTTGGTTACAAACCGAGCTTGCCGAGGTGACAGGTGCCATTGACTTAGCTACCTGGGAGCTGCCCCTTTAGCTCCCATTACCTGGGCTTTCCTGCCTGTTGAGTGGGTTGTGACTGGAGATCAATACTGGTGAGAGGGGATATGTAATCAAAACAAGCAAAGGGGGTTGAAATCTTCGGGTGCGTGGTGACCTAACAGGAGGGGTTACAGAGGCACTGGGCAGGCGGAAGTGCCTTGCCCCTGAGCTAGGCCTGCCACCTTCCTTTGTCCTCACCTTCTGCCTCCGAGTTACAGCCCCTGGTACCTTTCTCCAGCCTCCGGAAGCTGTGTATTCTCCAGTGCGGGGATCTGCCGTCTTAAACGGACAACAAGGCCAGGGATGATAAATGTGGAGGTCGCTGGGGGAGCTCAAGATTTAGAGCAGTGAATTTGAAAGTGTGAGATGGGGGAGAAAGCATTTGGAAGTGGCTATGGCACAGTCATTTCTAATTTTGGCTCTGTAGGTATCTGTGTTCCTAACTGGGCAAACTTACATTATCAGCCAGTGGTATGAATACTCTTTCTTCCTAAAGCAAATCTGAGAAATACTACATTATAATCTAGAGATGACAATAACAAAAACCCCACAGCTTTTCGTGCAACAAAACAGAACAAGTCTCTTTGGAAGGCATGAATGGTTATATCAAACGAGCCCCTGAAATCCTGTACCCACTTACCCACTGATATGGTCCAAACAGCAATTATTTTCAGAAAGGCCTTGGTTCTGGAGTTGAACCGGCTATGATGGATGGGGTTCTGGATGGCAACGTAGCGGTCTAGTGAGATGGCACACAGGTGCATGATGGAAGCCGTGGAGAAGAGCACGTCCAGGTAGATCCAGACGGCACAGAGCTTGCTAGGCAGAGGCCACCGGTAACCTGTGATGTAGAAGGTTAGCATCAATAGGGGATCTCTGACCTCCCACGGTGCATGGAACCTGGCCTGCCAGAAGGGTTGCTATTCTGGGGCTGGGGTGGGGAAGGCACAGGTGGTGGCAAAGGGCAAGATATTTTCAGTATTTTAAAAAGCCCAAGAACAATTGTACTGCACAACGATAAGATCCTATGAGATGATGAACTCAGGGTTTAGAAATTTCTTGGGGCTGGAATTTTATGCCATTGTTTTGTGGTAACCTTGGGTTGTCTTCAGGGTTTCTCTTGCTCTGTGTCCCCTAATACCTACCTTTTTTCTTTGTTTTTAAGGAGTTAGAAGTCTCGATGTCTTTTGAGCTCCTCTATTAAAGCGCCTCTTAAAGGACACTGCCTTGTTCACATCTTTGACACATGGTGGGTTCCCTGAGGTTCGGCCTTTTAGTCGCTATAACTGCTCAGTCTTGCACAGTGATGTCATTTAGTGGTCTCTCAACTGCTATTGGTGTGAGTGAATAAATGATAAAAGTCCAAATTGAGAATTTTTTTTGGAAAAATGAAAAATACGTAACGCTTTAGGGGTTCAACTCAAACTTGGGGTGTGTGTGTGTGGGGGGAGTATGCAGAGAAGCATGGTGTTCTTGTCCTGATGAGTGTTTCAGGGCAGTGGTTCTCAAACGTCAGTGAGCCTCAGGGTCTCCTAGGTAGGGTCTTGAAATGTTACTGTGGGATTCCACCTGGAGGTGTCGATTCTGTGACTGCAGTGGGGCAGGAGATGGGCCGTTTCTAACAAGTGTCCAGGTGGTGCTGCTAGTCTATATGTAACACTTTGGCAACAGCTGCTTTCAGCAGTGGCTGTCAGCCCTGGCTGCACTTGAGAATCAACCGAAGAGCTTTTTCTCTAGGTCCTGGTGCTCAGGAGGGTAGGAGGAGGTGGGCCCCAAACAAAGTGTTGCACAGCTCTCCTGATGATCCCAATATGAAGAGCACTGCAGGAGGCCCATAATGCATATTCTAAGTGTCCTGTTTGTTTTACAGGAGATCAAATGGTTATATAAACCCAAATTAGTTTTGATAACTGTATAAGCGATGATGTTACATCTGAGTACAAGTGAGAAGGCAATCCTAAAGATCACCTTTTCTTAACAATAGTCCAGACCCGCAAAGCTGAACAGATTTTGCATTTGCCAGTGTACTCTGCCAAAATGCCAACCACCTATATTTGGGGAAGTAAAGGCTGCAGGATACAAGTCTAACTTAAAGCCTTTCACTCTGTTTGCAAAAAAACTGGAGCTAAAACAAGAGCCTCTTCCTTTGCAGTGCCTGGAGGGAAGCCACACTCTGCCTGGTCGGAACTGATGCTGGCCCTTGGAGTTTTCTCTGCAAGGAGACAGCTGAGGTCAGGCTACAGTCTGGTTTCCGAAGCAGGGATAGGGAGGGGGCATTTCCTCACCCTAAGGGGTGAGAGAGGACCAGTCCCAGCCAGAGTTGCAACTCTGGCTGGAACTGGCTACATGCGGAGCGGCCGCCGCCAGGGGGCGCCATTGCACCCCGAGCGGGAGGCGGCGGCCAGGTCCTAGCTTCTTAACCCAGCTGGCGGGTGCCTGCTCCCCACCTGTCTCTGGGGTCACCCCCGCCGTCTGGTAGTGGTTTTGGTGCCCTGAGGGGACCCCTGGGACCTATGCACCACTCTTGGAGCTTGCCTTCGAGGCGGGGGTCGGGGCTTAGGAAGCGAGAACCTCTGCAGCGTGTCTGGGAAATGACAGGCAAATCTGATGAAATCATCCTGGTGTGACATTTGAGTGGTCAAACGGAGGTTGGCCTTGCAAGGAGTAGTATCGACCCCACGCGAACCGGCGCCTGCTCTCCACTGCCCATCTCCTTCCTCCTCCATACCTTTCAGCGCTGGGGTAATATGTATATACTTTAGCCCTTAAGATTTGGACAGAAAATCTCCTCTTACAAAGATCCTAAGTATTTCTAGCTCTGGGTGACTGCTGCGTGCCAGTGTCAGCAGTCTAAATACTCTTTAAAAAAGAAATCCAGGGCGCCTGGGTGGCTCAGTGGGTTAAAGCCTCTGCTTTCGGCTCAGGTCATGATCTCAGGGTCCTGGGATCGAGGCCCGCATCGGGCTCCCTGCTCAGCGGGGAGCCTGCTTCCCCCCCTCTCTCTCTACCTGCCTCTCTGCCTCCTTGTGATCTCTCTCCCTCTGTGAAATAAATAAATAAAATCTTAAAAAAAAAAATCCAGCTGTATTACTCATAATTTGAAAAGAACCTCACATTCTGCTTCCAGCTGAAGCCTACCAGCGTTTGCTGACTTGCCGAGAGGTTTGACTCTTTCAAACTGTTGAAGAAAGCAAGATTAATGTCTTCCCATTTGTTTTCCACCCTCCTCCAAACCAGACTGGAGGAGTTGATGTATATGTATTTTTAAAGAGTTGAGGGTATAATTTAAAGGCACACTTCCAAATTAGCTTCTCTGGGGGTAGGGAACAAGTGAAACTGAAGTAATCTATTTATTCTAAGGCAGAATCTGCATATTTTAACATCGAACCCACTGTACCGCTAACGTTCTCCCTGCACATGTTCCAAGGTAATTGGGAAGGTTTCGCCACTCCATTAGAAGTGCTGAAAACTGTGTGACAAAGATAAAACCGTGTTCCATCCTGAAGCTGGAATATTTGGGAATATATAGAAGCGAAAATCAAGTGGATTCAGAATGACAGCTGAATTACTGCTTTATGACTGTATTGGGAGCATTTAAAAGGACTACATAAAATGTATGTGTTTCAAAGCACAAACTCTCCAAGGATAATAGGTTGTCCGATCTCAATATGTGAAAGCCCCATTTAAGATTTAACCAGTGTAACATGGTAGACCCTTGTCTACAAACAAACCCTTGTGTTTAGTTTGTCCCTTGAGCCCCAGCTCATCTGCTCCTAACATACACATGCTGTCTGTTACCAGTGTGGGTGCAGCTGGGAAGCTAATGCCACTCACCATACAGGATGGTTAGCATGGACACGGGCATGACAAGGAAACCCAGCAGCATATCAGCTATGGCTAGTGACATCAGGAAATAGTTGGTGGCGTTCTGCAGCTTTTTCTCTAGGGACACTGCCATGATGACGAGTATGTTTCCAGCAATGGTTAGAATAATCACTACCGCTGTCAACAGAGCAGACCAGTTTTTTTCCTGGAGATGAAGTAAGGAGAAGCATGGTGGTGAGAGACAGCCCTCACAGGAAAGGTTGGTTCGATTTTCCGAGTCCACTGTCCAGTTAAATGCATCTGAAATGTTAGCTTCTCCGGAGTTAAAGTCATTGATGTAGAGCCTTGGGTCCTCATTTAATTGCATTAAGGAGTTTGTAGTTGAGCTCAATGAAGCATTTTCCTCAAAAAGAATATCCATTTCTAAGCTGGAATTTGTAGCAAATGAAGTAAAGAAAAACTACTAAGTTATAGCCTCGGCTCGCCATCCATCTTCCTGTCCCCACGCTCTGTCATGCTGAAGCCGGTGTACATGCCGGGCTACTTGGGTCGCCTTTTTTCTCTCATTATTACAATGGGAGCTGAACTGCAGTGGCTCTTTGTATCTCTTTCCTTCACAGGGTTAGAGGAGTCTTGTTCAGTTTCATTTTTTTTCTTCAAGGTCAAAAAAGCAGAATGAACTTTTTAACAGATGTTGCAGTTTTGAATATTCGGGGAGAAAAATGCGATCCTGGCCAGAAAAGAAAAGTTTTGTAATTACCAGGAATCTCATTGAGCTCTATCTCATTCTGTGGGTTATGTTGATCACACTAGTTTAGCCACAGCAGTATTAAAACAGCATGCAATCCAAAACAGTGGGGTGGTATGCATTCTACATTAAGAAAGGCAATTAAAAATACATCCGGTGTTAATCCCATAGTGACTGGATGTACTTGGGGCTATAGTTCTCAGTCTCTAGGCTGAATGGCCACAGCTGTTGTCGGGAATTTCCATTTGCATTATGCTTAGTTAAAAAAACCCAAAAAACTCTTAAAGGTTAGCAGACAACTTTCCACACTAGAAATTCTCATCGAAATGATAACATTTCGGCCAAGTGTGATTTCAAGGCAGAAAGAAAATTAACACAAATAAAATACAGCGCGAGAACTTACATTTGTCTTCAGGGTCCCCACGTTAGACATACTTTGCTGTTCTGGGACTTGCGGCATCTCGCACGGTAATTAAGCCAGTGTAGAGTCCCTTCTTCTTGAGCGTCCACCGGCATAATAGAGTAATTTGATTTCTGTTTTGCTGACTTCAAAAACTGCATGCAAGAGTAAAGCCACTTGCAGCCCTGCGCGGTCCGTTTGCCGGCTCTGCCCCCGCTCGGCTGGTGCGGCTTGCCTGAGCGAGGCGCGCACGTTCAGCAGTCCTTCATGAGCCCCTCTCCAAGTCACACAGAAAAATCCCTCAGGAAAGTATGGAGAGCTGCCAGCGCCAGGGCACTCGTGGTTTCCACGGGAATGGACCGGCGCTCGGGCTGCCTTGTTCACTTCACACCAGACCTCCCTCTATCTGTGTGTCACAAACTGCAAGGTGGCAACAGCCAGGGAGGGCGGACCAAACAGGCTGGTTTTTTTTCCCTTCCCTTGTTTTTCTCTCTCTCTTTTTTTTTTTTTTTGGCCACATGTTAACATTGGGAAGTTTTCTTACGTTAGGAATTGCCTTCTATGCAGATGGCTGAGGCAGGTAAGCTGTGCTGTGAAGGTTTTCGGGTGGAGAGAGCATGTAAATAAGGCTAGAAAAATGGCATATCCCGGGAGCACTGCAAGCATGCCGTGCCCCTCCCCCCACCACCCAAGTACACAGCGCTTACCCTGAAGTGCAGTTACTGACGTCAGCGGCTTGGGCTCAGAGTGGCCAAGCACCTCCTGGGCAATGCTCAAGTTATCAGCAGTATTTTTTACTTATTAAAACATCACCATTCAACTAATTTTCCTCAGAAATCAGCTTACCTAGAAGTAATTCAGAGCATCACATGTGGAAGAGAAGTTTTTCAGAGATTATGGGTTAATTTTATATATATATATATATATATATTATATATATATATAATATTTGCCCCAGGGGTACAGGTCTGTGAGTCATCAGGCTTACATATTTCACAGCACTCACCATAGCACATACCCTCCCCAATGTCCATAACCCAGCCACCCTATCCCTACCCCCCACCCAGCAGCCCTCTTTTTTTTAAAGATTTTATTTATTTGACACAGAGCGAGATTACAAGTAGGCGGAGAGGCAGAGAGAGAGAGGAGGAAGCAGGCTCCCCGCTGGGTAGAGAGCCCGATGTGGGGCTCAATCCCAGGACCCTGAGATCATGACCTGAGCCGAAGGCAGAGGCTTTAACCCACCGAGCCACTCAGGAGCCCAGCCCTCAGTTTCTTTCTTGAGATTGAGTCTTAAGGTTTGTCTCCTTCCGGATCCGATCTTAAAGACCTCCTGCCTTCTTCCTTTTCTTTTCTTTCTTGCTTTTTTTTTTTTTTTAAATCCCCTTAGGTTTCTAAAGACCTCAGCTATGTGGCAGGTACATGAGGTGTATGTATGTGTACACACTAGATGGCCTTATTTTTACAGATGGAAAAAAGGATTCTTATCCTGAAGAGCGGGGGGTTTTCTAGGTTTCTGTCCATTATCTTCACATTCTCTCTAGACAAATTCTGTTACTTGTGTGCCTTTAAGATGCCTTTGGACAAATCGGTACTTTCTTAGCAGGTGATTTCTCTCAGCTCTTGACCTAAATATTCAGCTGCCTACTGAGAATTTCATCTGTGCCCTAGAGGACCTTGACATCTGCATTTTTCTCCCATCCCCCACCTGCTTCTTGGTGCTTATCTCCACCCTCTCTGTTGGTCAGTGGAACCAGCGGCTCTTCAGACAGCTGGCTGTTAGCCAAGATTCTTCCTTTGTTCTTGCTGCCACGTCTTAGTCTCCAGGGCCACTTGTGTGTACACAGATCTCTCATTCTCCCGTCTGCATCTTACCTGTCTTCTGGGCTGGAGCATCTCCCTCGTGGGAACTTGCCCTTGGTGCCATCCCTTCGGGGAAGAGAGTATGATTGCTTTGTGGCTTGGGTGGGGGGGTGTGCAGCTGAGAGCCCAGGCTCTGGGTTACAGCTCCTCCAATTTGAATCCCAGCTTGTGAAGTCCAACAGTAGAACTCTGGACAAGCTAGCTGTCCTCCATAAGACTCTGTAGGCTCACTTTAAACGGGATAATAGTAATACCTCCTGCGAGGTGGTAGTGAAACTAAGATGGGGTCATGCATGTAAATACTGAACCCAGCACGCTTACAGGATGCTCTTAATATTAGCCATTTTTATAAATCCTCCTATTTGATGTAATTAAAACAGAAGTGACATCACTCCCACCAGTTTGTGCTTCCATTCCTTTAGCCTCTCCCTTGTGGGACACAACTCCCATCTTTGTCCCCCACTGTTTCCACTTCCCAGGTCTCGACTCCAGTTTTCTTCTACAAGCAGCCTATATTCAGACAAACTTGCAGGTTGGTAATTTTAAAGTGTTTATACTTGGAGTTGCCTGTGTCTGGAATGCTCTCACCACCCCCAGTTAGTTTCCATCTGGCAAATGCCTACTCCGTTGTCAAGGCTCAGTTCTGAAGGTAAGTCCTCTGAATCCCACTCCTGCCACTCAACACCTGGGTGACCTTGTCCAGGCTGCTTAATCTCTGTGCCTTAATTTCCTAATCTGAAAATGGGGAAAGATAATACCTGCATGAGAAGTTTGAGAGTTGAAATGTACCAGGCATGTGTAAATTTGAGTGCTCTGTAAAGGCAAATCATTGGTTTACAGTTAGCAGTCTTTCCATGACTCTCTTTCCCCAGTGTAGGCAAAGAGCATGGTATCTTCAGACACTTCCTATTCCATCAGGTCTCACCTTGCATGTAGGAAAAGACTACATTTATCTTGTTAATAGTCATACACATAGTGCTTAGGTCTGTTTGTTGAATGAAATGTGTGACTGGTAATTTACATGTCTGTTTTTATTTTTATTTTTTTTTTAAGATTTTATTTATTTATTTGACACAGAGAGATCAGATCACAAGTCGGCAGAGAGGCAGGCAGAGAGATAGGAGGAAGCAGGCTCCCCGCTGAGCAGAGAGCCCGATGCGGGCCTCGATCCCAGGACCCTGAGATCATGACATGAGCCGAAAGCAGAGGCTTTAACCCACTGAGCCACCCAGGCGCCCCATGTCTGTTTTTATTAGATGGTAAACTTCTTAGTCATCTCTCACCTACAAGACCAAGCATGGTATCTCCTAATGGAAGGTCCTCAGTAAGTGCATTTTGAAAGAATAAATGAGTTGGCAGCCTGTTTTAAAAGCATAATCAGGGAGAAACAACTCTACTTCCTTTTTCTTTACTTTGTGCAATGGGATACTAAATTTTATTAGAGGGCAAAGGGAAATATTAAAAATTGTGTCAGAAAATTAAGGCTTTTAGATTTTGTTTAATGGATTGCTGTGTTTTTCTTGGAGAAATCTGATGTTTCCAGGCTTGGTGTCTTCATGCACAGTCAGGTTTCCAATCATTGAAAGCTCATCAATGAATTCTTTGGTATATGGTTTATATTGTGAAATAATTTTTTTAGTAGCCATTGGAGATTATTTGCAGTTTCATGAATAGTTGTCCAGGACAAAGCAATGTGTTCAAACATCAGATCTCTGGCTACTAATACTTAGAGCTTGTCTATTAACAGCATGGGAGTTAGATTTGGTAGGAATGGTTTCTTGGAGGTCACTCTTGAGTTTCAAAGAGGGATATACATTGGTTGCCTAGTGAAACTTGGTGGGCAGCTCAGCTCCCCCTTTGAGACAGAGCCAATCATTTTCCTTGCTACTGGAAGTGTTGAAAGCTGATGGCTCTCAGCTGATTCTTGTTAAGAAAACTAGCCTCAGCCAGAGAGGCCACCTTGCCCATAGCCAGCCATCTCTAGGGCAGCCAGAATACAACTGGTTTCTTGGGAGGATACAAGTCTGGCTTCCCTGCCTCAAGGCTGGATGATGTGGAAGGGCCATCCTGGTACCAGAGTCTCCATGGGATCTGCCCAGGCCTTCGCTGGGACTGCATCAATCTCTCCCCTGCAGGTATTGATCTGGAGTGCTCAGAAATCAGTCTCCCACACACAAGTCTCTCTCAGAGTTGGCTTCCTGGGGAAGCTAAGGCCAATATTTTTAAACCTGTGTTTTAATGCTTCAGTGCCACTCTGGATGACTTTAATGTCTTAAAGAAAACAAAAAAAATTGTCTATATATTGATGATTATTCTCATAAACCAGAAGTTCTTCAATAGGCAACTGGCTTTACTCTCTATCTACTTCTGTTAGGAATTTAAGGTCAACAACCCCAAAATGAAACTTACTTGGGGCACAGTCTCTCAAGTTCGTAATTGGACTCTCTTTAGGGATATGTTTTGCAACAAGTTTATTATGGGAAGTGTTCCCTAAAAGAGGTTTGCTTAAATCAGCAGTTGATTTTTTTTTTAATGGCTGTGGTGGTATTTGTACCCTTAATTTTTTTCCAGTTAAAAGTTAGTGGCTTCTGAAACATCAGTGCTTTCCAGATGTTAGTATATGTGTGAGGGCAATTCCTTGAGCAAGTAATCCTGGAACATAATGCATCCTATAGCCTCCTTTTAGAGATCTACAGTGTATGTTAACCTATTAAATGCAGAGAAAGATGGTACAGTGAAGAAATTTGTTGACCTTATCCTGCTCACTCCCCATCTATGCCCTAGAAGACCGATTTCAGGATCATTAATGAATGTAAAATGTAACCCAATTTAAAGTGTAAATATATTAAGTATATAGTTCAACTTTTGACAACTATACACCTGTATAACCATCTCCCAAGTTAAGATAGCCACCACTACCATCACTTGTGAAAATTCTCTCATGTTATTCTAACTTCGATTTATTTATTTATTTATTTATTTATTTATTTTTTAAAGATTTTATTTATTCATTTGACACAGAGAGATTACAAGTAGGCAGAAAGGCAGGAGAGAGAGAGGAGAGAGGAGGAAGCAGGCTCCCTGCTGAGCAGAGAGCCCAATGCGGGCCTCGATCCCAGGACCCTGGGATCATGACCTGAGCCGAAGGCAGCGGCTTTAACCCACTGAGCCACCCAGGCGCCCCTAACTTTGATTTAAATGGAAGCACGTAGTATATACTCATTTTGGTTCTGGCTTCTTTTGCTCAACAGTATGTTTGTGAGATTTACCTGTGTTGCTGTACATAAACTTTCTATGGATTGTAGTCTGAAAAATTGTTAGATGGCCTGGATGTTTGGGAAATCCTTTATTTTCTGTTGTTCAAAGGAACACGGACTAGATCCTTGATCCATTCCTTTTAGGTTTCTTTTCAAGACCATGCCAACTTTACCTTTGCTCAGTGGACTAGATCTGATTTTATTTTGAAATGGCTGCATAGAGATTAGTTAATTCTATGTTCTTATTTAAGAATATGTCCCTGAGATTTATGCTGTCCAAATCTTATTAATAGTCTAAGAATGAGAACAAATTTTCACTGAAGATTTCCTGAATGATAAGTAATCCAGTTCTCTCTTTGGATGTTCCAGTTCTCAGGTTTTGGAACAAACCAGATTGCTTGGTCACTGCATGCTTAGAAAACAAGGCCTTACATTGCCTTCCCTTACACCATTGACTTATGTAAAAGAAGCAACTATTTGGAATTAGCTACTAACTCTTTTCCTTTAAATCTTCTCTCAGGGGTATTTAACAATACTTTTTTTTTTTTTATTCTTTGCCCAAGGGGTACAGGTCTGTGAATCATCAGGCTTACATCTTTCACAGCACTCACCAAAGCACAAACCCTCCCCAATGACCATAACCCATCCACCCTATCCCTACCCTCCCACCCCCCAGTAACCCTCAGTTTGTTTGGTGAGATCAGGAGTCTCTTATGGTTTGTGTCCTTCCCCATCCCATCTTGTTTCATTATTTTTCCCTCCCTACCCCCCATGACCCCCCACCCTGCCCCTCAAGTTCCTCATATCAGAGAGATCATATGATAATTGTCTTTCTGATTGACTTATTTCGCTCAGCATAATACCCTCCAGTTCCATCCATGTCGTTGCAAATGGCAACGTTTCTTTTGATAGCTGCATAGTATTCCATTGTATATATATACCACATCTTCTTTATCCATTCATCTGTTTAACAATACTCTTAAAAATAGCAGATAACCTTTGAGCACTATACAGTTGTAGTGCTGAGTATAACATTAAAGATGAGGTTTCTGCCTTAATTCATGTACTTAAGTAGTTGGTGTAACAAATAGGAGTACAGGGGTGTAGGGAGGAGGTATAAACTTGGTGATCAGTGGCATGTTGGTGGTATATAAAGTGTGAAACTGGGTGAGATAATCTGGGGGGGAGGTGAGTGGAAACAGAGAAAGGAAAAGAGGTTTGAGAAATGGGTCCTGGATTACTCCAGAATTTTGAGATTGGAGAAGTCTAGAAGGAACTACCCAAGCAGAAAGAGAAGGAGCAGTCAGTGAGTAAGAAGAGTAAGAAGGGACAGAGTGGCATCCTGGAAGTCAGGTAGAGAAAGACCGTGAAGAGGGGAGTGTACTCAACTGTCAAACATTACTCCTGAGCTGAGTATGAGAAATAAGATATGACTATCNGGATTTTTTTTTAAAAAAAAAAAAAAAAAAAAAAAAAAAAAAAGCTTTTGGCTTGATTAGAACTGTTTGCAGCAGTTGAAGTAAGAACCCAACAACATAGTTAAAAAATAGGAAGAAGTGTTAAGTATAGACTATATAGACAATTACTTTGAGGATTTTTCTTGGAAAACATAAATGGGGTTTTAATTGATGGGATAAGAGGCAAAGAGGATTTTTTCAAAAAAAGGATGAATTATAACATGGTTTGTGGTGATGGGAATGATCCAGGAGAAAGGGAGAAATGGACAGTGCAATAGAAACAAGAAATAATTGCTGGAATGATCTTGACTTGGAGAGAAAGGACAGATTTTAAAGGTTTGAAAGAGTAGAAGTTTCAGCTAAAAATTCCTTTGAGAAGTGGTAAGGTAACTAGGAGAGTCTGGTGTCCTAGAACACAACAGAAGAAAGTGTTTTTAAGAAAAAGGCTAAGAGGTCTATTATCATTGAGGTCTATTAAGATGAAAGGATAGATGAGTACATTGGCTTTAGCAACATGGGTTTGGTGGTAACCTTAAGAGCAATGTCATTGAAAATGTTAAAATATACAGGAGCAACTTAGGGTAGTGGCGCAGTGAAAGGGAGGGGGAAAGGAACTTCTGAGAGTGGAAAGTGGAAGGACTGGATGTGGCATGTGAGAAAAACAAGTGTCAAAGATGACTCAGGTTTTAGATCTGAGCAACTGGGATGATGAAGTTATCTTTAACTGGAGTGGGGAAGGCTTTAGAGGTACAAGTTTTGGATAGATGTCAGATCAGTTCTGGGCATGTTAAACTGGAGATAAAACAAATAACTATGTCTTGGGGCACTTGGGTGGCTCAGTTGTTAAGCGTTTGCCTTCGCTTCTGATCATGATCCCAGGGTCCTGGGCTCCCTGCTCAGCGGGAAAGCCTGCTTCTCCCTCTCCCACTCCNAAAAAAAAAAAAAACCCTTAAAACAAAAAACAACAAAAAACCAAATAACTATGTCTTATAACACCGTTGAATGTAAGGATCTAGAGGCGAATGGGGAGGTCCAGGCTGCAGATTTAAGTTAGGATATTGTGAGTATATAGATGGTATTGAAAGTTATGAGAGGGCGTCTGGGTGGCTCAGTGGGTTAAAGCCTCTGCCTTCGGCTCAGGTCATGATCTCAGAGTCCTGGGATCGAGGCCCGCATCGGGCTCCCTGCTCAGCGGGGAGCCTGCTTCCTCCTCTCTCCTCTTTCTCTGCCTGCCTCTCTGCCTACTTGTAATCTCTCTCTCTGTGTCAAATGAATAAATAAAATCTTTAAAAAAAAAAGTTATGAGATATTTAAGAAATCTCATCCTNTGTAATCTCTCTCTCTGTGTCAAATGAATAAATAAAATCTTTAAAAAAAAAAAAGTTATGAGATATTTAAGAAATCTCATCTAAGAGTAAGGAGGACTGAATCCAGAGATACCTCAACAAGTAGAGGTAAGGGAGATAAGAATCTTCAAGGGACACTAGGGCAGGGGGTGATAAGGGAAGAGAAATCAGAGAATATGGTATTCTGGGGCCAAGGAAATAAAACACTTAAAATTTTTTATTTACATTGAAATATAACATACAGTGTACAGCAGAAGGGTTTAAAAATTCTATGTTACCCAGTAACAGAGAAGCACAGGGGCACTTGGGTGGCTCAGTTGTTTGGGCATCAGACTCTTGATTTCAGATCAGGTTATGATCTCAGGGTCATGGGATTGGCCTGTGTGGGGTTCCATGCTCAGTGGGGATCTGCTTCTCTCCTCCTTCCTCTGCCCCCCACCCCAACTCGTGCATGTGCACTTTTTTCTTCTCTAAAGGGATAAATGTTTAGAAAATAAAAATAAGAAAAACAGAACTAATTGAGGCAAATATAATTGCTGATCCCAAAAGATTACCTAATAAAATTTAGCAGATGACTATTGGGTAAGAAGTATCTCAAAGACACTTAGGATCCCAAATTTTGTTCTGGCTCCAACTGTGGCTACAGCCACCCTGGTAGCTGTCTGTGATAAGTGCTAGAGGATTATTCCTGGCAAATACACTTACTCCTAACTAGGGCAGTAGTGATCCAGAACGGGTTGTGCGGGTTCTATTTGTGTGATCAGAGTCATACCTAACAGCTGTTGGACCTCTCCTCTGTGCCCCACTCCATTTCCAACTTAACACTGGTGGGGGAATAGTAGGGAATGGGGAGACTTATAGTTGAGACACTTTCCAAAGGAGAAAAATCCTTTGGGCCAATTTTACTGAACGAGCAGTATGAAAAAAGCAGCTTATGAGAGGAAATGCATCAAAAAAGCAAATGAGAGCTCACTGCTCATCGGAAAATTTTTAATGTCTTCGCTTCTTTCAGTGAAGGCTCTATCTTTTAGCACTGTGGCCTTATTGTGCCCTTGGTTTGGACCCACATTGGAGCTCTCCCCTATCTTGAATTTTGACAGAATAAAATGGGTACACTGTATAGTTCTTCTATGTTCCAGTGGGTTCAAAAGCCATAGATTAGTCAACTGAACAGGAAGTGTTGACTTCCTCAGGAATAAAACTATCAGAAAAGCCAAATTTTCACCTTCATGAGGTCCCTTTTATTTTTTATACTGTTCTTATTTTTAAGCTTTTATTTAAATTCCAGTTAACCAATAGTGCAATATTTTTTTTTTAAGATTTTATTTATTCATTTGACACAGAGAGAGAGATCACAAGTAGGCAGAGAGGCAGGCAGAGAGAGAGGAGGAAGCAGGCTCCCTGCCGAGCAGAGAGCCCGATGCGGGCCTCGATCCCAGGACCCTGAGATCATGACCTGAGCCGAAGGCAGCGGCTTTAACCCACTGAGCCACCCAGGCGCCCCCAATAGTGCAATATTAGTTCCAGGCGTGCAATACAGCGATTCAGCACTTAGATGCATGAGCTGGTCCTCATTGTAACAAGTGCAGTCCTAGATCCCCATCTATTTAACCTATCCACCCGCCCATCTCCCCTCTGGTAACCATCAGTTTGTTTTCTATAGTTAAGACTCTGTTTCTTGCTTTGAATCTTTTTTTATTTCCCCTTTGCTCATTTGTTTTGTTACTTAATCCCACATATGAGTGAGAGCATATTGTATTTGTCTTTCTCTGATCAATTTTACCTAGCATAATACTCTCTTGCTCCATGCAGGTTGTTGAAAATAGCAAGAGTTCATTTTTTTTATTGCTGAGTAATATTCCATTGTATATATATTCCACCTTTATCCATTCGTCCATCAGAGGACACTTGGGCTGCTATTGTAGACAATGCTGCTATAAACATTGGGGTGCGTGTATCCCTTTGAATTAGTATGTTTGTATTCTTTGGGCAAATACTTAGTGTGATTGCTGGATTGCTGGGTTGTTACGTTTTTAACTTTTGGAGAAAACTCCATGCTGTTTGCCACAGTGGCTGTACTAGTTCAGGAGCATTTCCCTTTCTCCATATCCTTGCCAACACCTGTTGCTGATTTTAGCCATTCTGACAGGTATGAGCTGATTTCTCCTTGTTTTGTATTTCTTGGATCATCAGTGATGTTGAGCATCTTTTCATGTGTCTGTTGGCCATTTGTATGTTGCCTGGGAAAATGTCTAATCATGCTTTCAGCTCACTTTTTTTTTTTTTTATCTAAACTCAGGTTTAATTTTGCTTTCAAGAATAGAATTTAGTGATTCATCACCTATATTTTTTAATTGGATTATTCACTTTTAAAATCCAGAAAGTTCTTCCTGTCCACATGATATTGCTGATCCTGGCAGGTAAGCCCCTCAGGGCCTTTTATAAATATCACAGATGGGGGTCCCAGAAATGACTGAAATGGACATTAATATTGCTGTGCATTCAAATTACTCCTCCTACTTTATTTTCCATCTCAGACTATGCTGAACTACATGATCCAGGATAAGATGATACATTGCACACGAACATATTAAAACCTCCACAATACTGAAGTAAAACAAGGTCACATATATTTTTTGTAAAATTAATCATGTGAGCTCCTATATATCCTTAAGTGCAATATCTCCCTTTATCCCTGCATTCCTTCAGGTTTATGAAGGACTCCAGAGTCAGACCAAACAGGTCAGTCCTACTCCAGACCTCACATGGATGGAGAACTGGAGATGATTATTCCAGTATGGCCATGGCTCCTTCCTGCCCTTTCTAAGGGAAGTTTGTCTTAAGTGCCCTTGCTCTGTGTTCAGCAGTAGAATGTATAGTTCCTCTGTACAGTGTAGTTCTGTACATGTACACTACTGTACATGTACAGTTTCTACTGTACACTAGAATGTACAGTACAAGCATACATGATGGCCATGGCCTGGAGTCCTTCCTCTGTGTTAGGTGACTTGATTTTATGGACCTTTCTGCCACAGTCATGAAACTTGGGCCCAAGTAGATGGTGAATTCTCAGAAGGGTAGAAGTGAAGATCGGATAATTGCATTTGGTAATTTTTAGTTTTTTAACTTATTTTTTATCTTTTTAAAAATTTAAATTCAATTAGCCAACCTATAGTACATCATTAGTTTCTAGATGTAGTGTTCAGTAATTTATCAGTTGTGTATAACACCCAATGCTCATCACAACACCCAGTTACCCCATTTTCCCATCCATCTCTCCAGCAACCCTCATCTTGTTTCCTGTAGTTAAGTCTCTCATAATTTTTTCTCTGATTTCCCACTCAGTTTTCCCTCCCTTCCCCTATGATCCTCTGCACTGTTTCTTCTATGCCACATGGGAGTGAAAACATAAGATAACCTTTTCTGATTGACTTATTTCACTTAGTATAACACCCCCAGTTCCATCCACGTCAGTGTACTGGCACGAAAACAGACACCTAGATCAATGGAACAGAATGGAGAACTCAGAAATGGACCCTCAACTCTATGGTCAACTAATCTTTGACAGAGTTGGAAAGAATGTCCAATGGAAAAAGGATGGTTTCTAAAAATGAATGGTGCTGGGAAATTGGACAGCCACATGCAGAAGAATGAAACTGAACCATTTATTACTCCATACACAAAGATAGACTCAAAATGGATGAGAGACTTAAAAGAGAGGAAACCGTCCAAATCCTAGGGAACACGAGGCAGCAACCTCTGCGACCTTGGCTGCACCAACTTTTTGTTAGACACATCTCCATAAGCAAGGGAAACAAAACCAAAAATGAACTATTGGAACTTCATCAAGAGAAAAAGCTTCTGCACAGCAAAGGAAACAGTCAAAAAACTAAAAGACAACCTACAGAAAGGGAAAAGATACTTGCAAATGACAGATAAAGGGCTAGTATCCAAGATGGTCAAGAGCTTCTCAAACTCAACACCTAAAAACCAAATAAACTAGTCCAGAAATGGGCAGAAGACATGAGCAGACATTTCTCTAGTAAAGAAGACCTACAAATGGCCAACAGACATATGAAAAAAGCTCCACATCACTTGGCATCAGGAAAATACAAATCAAAACCACAATGAGATACCACCTCACACCAGTCAGAATGGCTAAAATGAACAAGACAGGAAACAACAAATGTTGGCAAGGCTGTGGAGAAAGGGGAACCCTCTTACACTGTTGCGGGCGGGGCGGGGGGGAGTGCAAGCTGGTACAGTCACTGTGGAAAACAATATGGAAGTTCCTTCAGTTAAGAGTACAGCCACCCGAGCACCCAGCAATTGCCCTACTCCATTTTCATCTTACTGGATCGTAAGCTATTTCTCTTTTTAGTTTTTTGAGGAAACTCCATACTGTTTTCTACAGTGGATGGACCAATTCACATTCTCACCAGCAGTGGGTGAGGGTTCCTTTTTTCCACATCATCAACACTTATTTCTAAGTCTCTTGGATACAAGCTGTTCTGACTGGTGTGAGGTGATACCTCATTGTGGTTATGATTTGCATTTCCCTGATGATTAGTAATGTGGAGCTTTGCATGTATCTGTTGGCCATCTGTATGTCCTCTTCAGTAAAATGCCTACTCATGTTCTCTGCCCAGTTTTTAACCACATTGTTGTTTGGTGTTGAATTATGGAAGTTCTTTATATTGTGGATATTAATCCCTTATTGGCTATATCATTTGCACATATCATCTCGCATTCAGTATGTACCCTTTTTGTTGATGGTCTCCTTTGCTATGCAAAAGCATTAGATTTTGATGTCCTAGTAGTTGATTTTGGCTTTTATTTCCATTGCTTTAGGAGACATATCTAGGAAAATGTTGCTTTGGCCAACACCAGAGAAATTAGTACCTATGTTTTTTGGAAGTTTTATGGTTTCAGGTGTCATGTTTGGGTCTTTAATCCATTTTGAATTTATTTTTGTTAGGGTGTTTAAAGTGCTTGTTTCATTCTTTAACATGTACCTGTCCTGTTTTATGAGCACTGTTAATTGAATAAACTACCTTTTCCCCCATGGTCTATATATTCTTGCTGCTTTTGTCATAGATTAATTGACAGTGTAGGTGTGGGTGTATTTCTGGGGTCTCTATTCTGTATTACTGATCTATGTCTATTCTTGTGCCAATACCACCACACTGTTTTGTTTATTACTGTAGGTCTTGGATTGTAGTACCTCTAGCTTTTTTCCTAAGATAGTTTCGGTTATTTGGCCTACTTTGTTCCATACAAATTTTAGTATTCTCTTTTCCAATTTTGTAAAAGAAAGAATGCATTGGTATTTTGATAGGTATTGAATTGAATCTGTAGATTACTTTGGATAGTATGGACCTTGTAACAATATTCTTCCATGAGTATGGAATATGGTTTTATTTGAGTCCTCTTCAGCTTACTAATACTTCAGAGTTTTTATAATATGGGTCTTTCACGTGGTTGAGTTTATTCCTAGATATTTTTCTTGGTGCCATTATAAACAAAGTTCTCTTAATTTTTCTTCTACTTTGTTATTAGTGTAAATAAATGAGACCAATTTCTGGGTATTCATTTTGTATCCTGCAACTTTACAGCATTTATTTATTCTAGTAGTTTTTTGGTGGAATCTATGGGATTTCATACCTATGAAGTACTATTTGCAAATAGTGAAAGTTTAACTTCACCAATTTGGATGCCTCTTATTTTTCTTGTCTGATTGCTGTGTCTAGGATGGCCAGTATTTTAAGTAAAAGTACTGAGAGTAGACATTCTTGTCTTGCTCCTGATCTAAGAGGAAAAGCTGCTTTTCCCCCTTGACGATGATAGCTGAGTGTTTTTCATACATTACCTTTATTATGTTGAGGTAGGTTTACTGTAAACTCACTTTCTTGAGAACTTACTAAAAAAATGGTTGAATTTTATCAAACATTTTTTCTGCTTCTATTGAGATCATGATTTTAAGCCTTTATGTGGTTTATGATGTTGATTTGTGAATATTGAATCATCTCTGAATCCATGGAATAAGTCCACTTGATCATGGTGAATGATCCTTTATTGTTGAATGTGATTTGGTAACATTTTGATGATTTTCGTATCTATGTTCATCAGGGATATTGGCCTGTAGTTTCTTTGTTTTGTAGTGTCTTCATCTGGTTTTGGTATCAGAAATAGGCTTTGGAATAGTTAGAGGAGAAGAGGTAACTCTTTATCTCCCCCGCCACAAGTTTTATTTATTTAACTTCTACACCCAACATGGGATTCAAACTCCAGGCTCTGAGATCGAGTCACATGCTCTTCTGACTGAGCCAGCCAGGTCCCCCTAGGTAACTCTTCTTTAAGTTTTCTGTAGAAATTGCCTTTGAAGTCATCTGGTCATGGACATTTATTTTTTAGTAGTTTTTTTATTTGCAGATTTAATTTTGGTACCAGTAATTATTCTGTTCGGATTTTCTATTTCTTCCTGATTGGCTTTTGGAAGATTGTAGGTTTCTAGGAATATGTCCATTTCATAGTGTGTGCCAGTACTATACTGTTTTAGTTACTATTACTTTGTGGTATAGTTTGAATATGGGAGTGTGGTACCTTCAGCTTGGTTCTTTTTTTGTAAGATAGCTTTGACTACTTGGGGCCTTTTGTGGGTCCATATAGATTGTCAGATTTTTACAATTCTGTGAAAAATACTACTGGCATTTGATAGGGATTATATTGAATCTGTAGATTGTTTTGGGTAGTTAAAATGGATACTTTAACATTCTTCCAGTTCATTAGCATGACCTATATCCCCACTTACTTGTATTCATCTTCAGTTTCTTTCATCCATGTCTTAGTTTTCAGAGTATAGGTCTTTTGCCTGCTGGTTGTTTAATTCNCATCTTCAGTTTCTTTCATCCATGTCTTAGTTTTCAGAGTATAGGTCTTTTGCCTGCTGGTTTAATTTATTCCTAGGTGTAATATTCTTCTTGATGCAGCTAAAGATGGGACTATTAATACTAATTTATTTGCTGGTTTACTAATGTATATAAATAAGACAAATTTTTGTATACTGATTTTTGTATCCTGCCCCTCAACTGAATGCATTTATTCTAATTCTCTGAAGTCTTCAGAGTTTTTGATATATAGCATATTATCTGCAAATAGGGGAAATTTTACTTAATAATTTGGATGCTTTTTGTTTCATCTGACTGCTGTTGGTAGGACTTCGAATATTACGTTCAGTGCAGTAAGAGTGCACATCCTTGTTTTGTTGCCAATCTTAAAAGAGCTCAGATTTTCACCATTGTGAGTTTGTCTTAAATAGCTTTTATTATATTGAGATGTTCTTAAAACCACTGAGAGTTTTACTCATGAACAGATGTTGAATTTTGTTNTTTCACCATTGTGAGTTTGTCTTAAATAGCTTTTATTATATTGAGATGTTCTTAAAACCACTTTGAGAGTTTTACTCATGAACAGATGTTGAATTTTGTCAGATGCTTTTTCTGCATCTATTAAAATCATAGATTTTTATCCTACATTTTGTTAATGTGTTTCTTGTTAGTGGATATCAAACTATGCTTGCATTTCTGAAATCGTACTTGATTGTGCTGAATGATTTTTTTTAATGGATTGAATTCAATTTGGTAATATTTTAATGAGGATTTGCATCTATAATCAGAGCTATTGGTCTGTAATTTTCTTTTGTTGTGGTGTCTTTGGTTTTGGTATCAGGGTCATGTTCTGCAGAATAAACTTAGAAGCATTCCTTTTTCTTGCAATAGTTTGAGAAGGATTAACTTTCTAGTATATGTGCTGCTAAAGCGACACAGTAACTTTCTAAGTGTAGGATAACACTGAACGAAACATAGGGTTCTTTAAATTGGCAATTGTAACATTTTTACATCTTCTGAACCAGGTGTTAAAACTTATGCCTCTCTGTTAAATAAAAATTTAAGTAAAATTTATAACTACAAATATTTATGAAATATCATAGTTTTGAAATTGTTTTCATTTATGTATATAAACTTCGAAGGCTTAAAATGTAAGTTTTTGGAACTCAGTCTTTGAACTGCTAAAAACCCCGACGTTCACTTGGAATATCTTTATTCCTTAGTTTGAGATTCTATGCTTTGACCGTTTCTGTCAGTGTTAATTTTAACTGTTTTAGTGATTTGGTTCCAGATAACTTCTCAACAAAAATCCTGTCTTTCTCTAGATCATTTGCCATAAAAGTCAAAGGCTGTTAGGAGAAAATACTTAACCTACCAAATACGTCATGAGAATATAGCACCCAGGGTTCAGATCTGTGTCTGTGATCAAGGTTTTTTACATCTTGTGACTTTTTAGTATATGTGTATACCTTTACTAAAGAACTTTAAATAATAGCCTATAAAGGAAGAGAAAATCAGCATGCTTGTAGTACTGTGAACGTTTTGCTTTTTTCTGCTTTTCTTTCTGGTTTTGTTAATATCATTTTCTAAGAATTTCTGAGGCCTATAATATTAAATCATATTTTGTGACCATAATCCTCACATCTATTTTAGGCTTAGTCCTACAGTTCGGTAGGATGAATGCTTACCAACGTCTATTTTGCCATAGTTGTCTGGTTATCTCTTGGTTGATTCAAGATTGTTCTCTAGTGGTTCTTCAAAAATGACTCATGGAACTATATTCCCTGAGTGTTAAAAGTTCAAAAACATGTCTATTTATACTTTAGCTTTTCATCAAAGATTCGTGCCATTTTCTTGAACATTGTATGTAAATTCTTTAACCACTTTATTCAGAGATGATTAGCATATAAAATACATATTTAATATATAGCGCTTAATGACTGTGGAGAGAAGTACACATCTATGAAGCTAGCAACACAATTTATATCATAAATATATCTATTACCTTCAAATTTCCTCCCTCCCTCATTTTTTTTTGTGATAAGAATACTTAGCATAAGATCTAGCCTCTCAGCAAATGTTAAAGTATGCAATATACTATTAACTGTAGGTACTATGGCATATCCTAGATCTCTAGGACTTATTTTGCATAACTGAAAGTTAGTACCCTTTAACACCTCCCTTTTTCCCTCCCGCCATGGTCCCCCAGCTCCTGGCATCCATCAGTCTATTCTGCTTCTGTGTTGGACTAGTTTAGATTCCTCACATAACTGGTATCATCTAGAATTTGTCCTATATCTGGCTTCATTTAGCACTATGCCCTTCAGGTCCACACCCAAATGGCAGGATTTCCTTAAAGACTGAATATTCCGTTGTGTATAGATCATATTTTCTTTCTTTTTTTTTANCTCACATAACTGGTATCATCTAGAATTTGTCCTATATCTGGCTTCATTTAGCACTATGCCCTCCAGGTCCACACCCAAATGGCAGGATTTCCTTAAAGACTGAATATTCCGTTGTGTATATATCATATTTTCTTTCTTTTTTTTTTTAAGATTTTATTTATTCGACGGAATGAGAGGGAGGGAAGGAGGGAGAGAGAGAGAGAACACAAACAGGGGGAGTGGGAGAGGGAGATGCAGGCTTCCTGCCTAGCAGGGAGCTCGATCCCAGGACCCTGGGATTAGGACTTGAGCCGAAGGCAGATGCTAAATGACTGAGCCACTCAGATGCCCCAACATTTTCTTAATCTATTTATCCATCAGTAAACAATTAGGCTTCTAAAATGTCTCGGCTACTGCCAATAAAAGGACACCCTCTATATTCTTACCATCTTTGGGTAAGGATGGCTGTGTAGAAGTAGGAGTTCAGTGATTTTTTTTTCCCCCCACCATTTTAAGTGTCTTATTCCTTCTGTTCAAAGGACTCAAAAGACTTCTGTTTTCTTTAGGCCTTTTTATTTTATTTTTTGAGAGAGTGTGTGCATGTGCGAGCATGAGTTGAGGGGTGGGGCAGAGGGAAAAGGAGAAACAGACTCCCTGCTGAGCAGGGAGCCTGATTCTGGACTTGAACCCAGAACCCTGCGATCATGACGTGAGTCTAAGGCAGATGCTTAACTGACTGAGCCAACTGGGCCTTTTTTTTTTTTTTTTAAAGACTTTTGCTGTCCGGTAAGTTTACCTGGAAATGGGTTGCTGTTGATTGGTCTTGTCAGTTTTTCCTGGAACATGGTGTGCCCCTTTTTTTTTTTCTAATTTAAATTCAATTAGCCAACATATAGTATAACATAGTGTGCCTTTTTATTTTTTAAAGATTTTATTTATTTATTTGACAGAGGAGAGATCACAAGTAGGCAGAGAGGCAGGCAGAGAGTGGAGGAAGCAGGCTCCCCGCTGAGCAGGGAGCCTGATGTGGGCCTCTATCCCAGGACCCTGAGATCATGACCTGAGCTGAAGGCAGAGGCTTTAACCCACTGAGCCACCCAGGCTCCCTAGTGTGCCTTTTTAATGTGTAGATTCTTCTTGAATGCCTCTGAAATTTTCTTGAATTACATCTGAAAAATATTTTATTTTATTCACTTAATCTCTTCTGTCTTTTTATGATGTTTTAGCAGGGTCTATTTTTTCTATTTTGAATATGGTCTACATTTCTGTGACTGCTTTGTATTTTGTGTTGCTATGAGCCAGCTCCTGCTGTATCTCCCGATGCCCATGTTAAATTACTTGAGATTGTGTGAGATCTCAGAATCACTGCTTCAAGCTTTTGTGTATAGATGCGATTGCTTTATTAAGACCTATACATGCATGACCTGTGTTTAGTCAATATTTTAATCTTCTCCAGGGAAGTTTTTTGAGAGGAGCAAATAATCTTGGTCTGCTAGTTGTTCCTCCCTCCCCCACGTTATATTCTTACCCTTTTCTTAGAGAATTTCTCCATAGTGCACACTGGAGAATTTCTCCAAGTTCACATCTTGTTCACTCAAGTTCCTAATCATATACTGTGTATGAGATTTATAGCTTTACTTCTTTCTAGCCATTAGAGATGGATACTGCAGGACAGTCAGGTAAATACTTGATCTAGAAACCCTGCCTCACTGACAGGCTGCTACTTTCTGATTCCTCATTCAGCCCTGCCTTCTCTATCCCGAATGGGTTTAGGAAAGCTCCTGTTACCAACATGCTCATTCTACCCTGTTTAAATGAAAAAAAAAAAAAAAAAAAAGCGGGGGGGCTTGTTGGTCATAGTTGGCTATCTCCTGGGAGAGAAGGTGTTCCTAGCTTTGAGATCTGTAGCCATAGGCATCTTCTGTTGGTACTTCCACACCACTTTCCTCCTGAAATTGGTAGCTTATTTTCACATACAGTAGTTCAAGGTTGCAATAGGCTGTAGAGCCTCTATTTGTTTATATTATTGAAGTTTCTAATGGTACCACTGAAAAGACAAAAGGGCAAAATTTTATTGTCTTTTTGCATCAGGTGAATTCTGTTGGAGTCAGCCCCAGACTAGAGTTTCTTTTCTTACCAGTTCTATTGTGTCAAGGCCTTACATTTCGTTTGTTTTGTTTTGATACTTGAATTCCACAGCTAATGAAAACAGGTGAAATGTGTGTTTAGAGATCAAGAAGAGAAGGTCTTCTGATTTTTGTCAGTGTGAGGAGACTTGAAGAACTTAACAGCTTGCAAAATACACATGCTCAAGATTTTGGCCAGTCATGTTATCTGCTCATGGACAGATTGAATAAAAGGGCGGCTTGGTGTATTCTACCACATCTCTTTTAAGTTTTAATTTTAATTCTCATTAGTTGACAGGCAGGGTTATATTAGTTTTAGGTGTACAGTATGGTGATTCAACACTTCTATACTTCACCCTGTGCTCACCTACCTCCCCTGTGGAAACCACATCTTAATATTCTTAAGAGCTGTCAAACGGTGGCCCTCAGGCTAAATACTGCCCCCTGCCTGTTGTTTTAATCAAGGTTGATGAGAAAATGACTGCTCCTCTTCTATCTAGGCTATGCCTTCTTTCATGCAGAGTTGAGTAGTTTTGACAAAACCTTTGGCTTACATACTCTCAAGTGTTTATCTGGCTTTTTACAGAAAAAGGAAACTGTTGACCACTACTTTAGAACTAATTCTCTATCACTTTATAATTCTCAAATTCTATTTTTTCCATTACAGTCACTCTAAGAATAAATCAGACTTAAATTTTTCATCTCCTATCCGAGTAGACGGCATGTGAAAGTTGGGCATGTAAACAGACCTTTTAAAGGATTTCCTAGCCGTAGGCCTGATTCTATTTTTGTAAGCCATCAATTCACTTTTTGGGAGAGGGCAGAAAATTAGATTTTTAAAGAGTTAAAGGTAAAGAGCAAAGTTACGATATTTTGCTGTTGTCTTCAGTTATTCTTTATGATACTCAAGAATCTGGCCTGTAACCTACCAGTCTTTCATTGTAGTATAACATGCTATAACTCCCTCAATTTTGTTAGTATCTATTTTGGGGATGGTCATGACTCAGGACTTGCAGAGCCATTTGCAGTTGACCCTAATGACCAAGTAATATAGAGAATGATAGTGGAATGTAAAACCACTTTGTTCACCCAGCTACTCCTTTGTCTTTCATTCTACTTCCCCCATTTCTCGGCATAGTTTCGTTACTGTAATCAGAAGTTGCAGTGATTATATCCTGACTGTACTATTCTAAAAACAGAATAAAGCCAGTGAGGGAGGCATCATTTTTGGCTGGGGAAGCAGAAGGGGACCAACAGGGTGCTAAAAACATGCAGTAAGTTTAAATGATGAATGGGTTTGATATTGTTGACAATGTACTTATAATTTCCCTCCTTAATCCTTGATCTTTTGATTCAAACATAGATTGTTGAATTGCCCCTTGCTTTTCTCTTCTTTGTGTAAATAATGTTGGTCAATTTTAAGTTGTGCTTATTTGTCCTAGTTATCGACCTTTTTCCTTCTGAATCCTCTTCAGAACTCCTCTGGCTTTGATGAGAACTGGATGGTGAGACTAGAGGAACACATGCTGTGTAAGACAGCACATGTTCTGTCAATGTGCTATGACTAACCATTTGCCAATTGTTTGGTGCATCTGATGATTTGCCTTTTTAATGGAAACGGACTACACTGCCATTCAGCTTGAAATCCTTCAATACCCAGATACGATTTTTTTTTTCCTGTGTTTGAATTTGGCTGCTGGAATTTGATCATTTTTTTCCCTTCAATGACGCATTTTAGTGACATCCCACTGAGTTAGAATCACAGCTCCTGGCTGTTGAAAACTGTCGCAGCCAGTGTTCTTTCAGATACCACATTACCCACCGCATGGATATGGTTGCTGGAGCTGTCTGTCTGGTAGCTTAGTCACCACCTACCATTTGCTTTCATACTCCAGAAGACTGGGCAAAGTTAAAAGTATCTAAAAATCCTCTGGAATTACCTACTTCTGAACTGGCTTAAACTAAAACTTAAACTAAAACTTAAACTAAAACTTAAACTAAAACTTAAACTAAAACTTAAACTAAAACTTAAACTAAAACTGACTACCTTAAACAGGTAGTCTTGCCTGAACTGAGACTTCGTTTAAGAATAATAACAGTTGCTTTGTTGTGGAACATACATTTTGTTCTAAAATCCAGGGAAGGGAGAGAAATGAATGCTTACTGTGAACTGTGTGCCAACTATTAAGCTTTAGTTAGTGTTACAAAATCCTGGCAACAACTTTTCAAGAGGTGAAATTATATACAACACAGGGGATCTTGGGAAGTTAAGATGAGACTGAATTTAAATCTCCTAGTTCAGTTCCTTTTGGGATCTCAACCCCTATCATATATTCTCTGACATCACATTTTCTTTGTATATTTTAAATTATTTCTTGGTCCTTAAATTTTAAACTGCCAAGTAACTGCCATTTTAGAGAAATTTTAGGTTTATTATAATGCTGTGTAATATAGCAAAGTGCACATATAAGAGTACCACATGATTAATTTTCCCAAACTGCATATACCCGTATGACCAGATGGAGAAACAGAACAGTAGCAGCATATAAGAAATCCTCCCCCATCGCTTCTCGGCCTTTTGGCTAAGATCAAGTGAAGAAATCCTCATTCTCCCTTTCAGTCACTTTCCTCTGCCTCCTCCCTCGCCCCCCAAAGATAACTGCTATCTAGACTTCTAACAGCAAAAATGAGTTTCATAAGTTTTGCATTTTATATTAGTAGAATTATAGTGTGTAGTTCTGTGTCTGGCTATTATCAACATTTTGTGACACTCATCCTTATTTCATGTAGCTGTTGACTGCTTTATGGCATTCCATTGTGTGAATAAACCACAGCTCTTTTTTTATTCTGTCACTAGGCTTTTGGTTAGCTTCTAATTTGGGACTGTTATGAATTGTGCTATTATTCATCTACTACATGTGTTTTGGTAAACAGTATTCTGTTGGGCCTACGAGGAGGAATTGCTAAGTTACTGTTTTGAAAAAGTTTTTGTAGGGATTCACAGTCACTGGGCCATTCAACAAATATCTGGATATTTTTCAGAATGCCTATGCCTGAATTCTACCTTAGATTTAGATTCAGATTTAGATTTAGATTTAGATTCCACTCCTCTGGAGTGGGGCCGAATTTTCTTCATTAAAACAAACCCTATGGGAATAAACTTGTGTGGTAGAAGTTGAGAATCATATTTATGATAGAACAATGTTAAATATATAAAATATAGCTAAGGTACCTAAAGAATAAGGGTTTATGTATATTCATATATAGGCTAGTGATACTTTGTTAATGATAGAAATACATTTATACTTCAATCTCTGTGTACATTTCATTTTTAAAAGAATCAATTTAACCCACTTGAATTCCATCTAGTGTTGACTCAGTGCCTGCTGTGTGTTCAGCTCTCCAGAGATTTGAAGTTTTCCTACAGCAGGTGTTTTCAGATCAAGGAATTCAGTAGCTTTTATTATAAAAGTAATCCATTCTCTTTGTTTAAAAAACAAACAAGCAGTAGGTACATAAAATAAAAAAAATTCTGGCTCAGCCACCATTTCTCAGGTTCAGAGAACCAACTGTTCCAGAAGCAACCATCGTCTTCGTTTTTCTAAGCATACATGAAGTGTGTTGGATTTTGTTGGCAATATGGTAGTCTGGTTTGTGGCCGTAGGCTAGCCAGAACACTCTGAGCCTTGGTTTTTTCCACTAGAAAATGGGGTGGTAATGCCTTAGAAGGTGTGAGGATTAAATGCAACACCTGGAGAGTACCAAGTATGGTATCTGGCATATAACAGACATGCAATACATTGAACAACTAGGATTACAATTATGATATTTGTTAATAAGTACTTCGTTCTGAAAAGGGATTAAATAAGGTAAGGAAGGTGCTTCACCTTTTACTGTTAGGCACCATGGTTCACCTTATTTTAATCCTATTTCCACATAAAAAGAAGCAAACTAAAACCTTGTCTCATTCACAGAAAATGACAAGGATAATATTTTCGTAATTTACTGAGTCAAAAACATGCCAAGCTGCCTGAGGGTATGTTTTCTGGAGTTGAAGATGTCTTTTACTGTCAGGGATAAAATGAAGTTTCATCCTTACATTCATAGCTTGTGTGGGCATAATGCATTTTACTTTGTCCCTATCAGAAGTGCTTTTTAGGGTAAAAGGTACTTAATTTCTAAAACACAATGTTGATTTTTGGTTTGAGTTTTCTATTCTTCTTAGAAACACATTTCTGATAACTGTGTGAAGGCTCCACCTTACCTTTAGTTGCCACGCAACAGTGTAATAGGTAGGTCCCTCTGAGGCTCCATGTTCAGTTTCATAATGTGATGAGATTTAAACACAAAATCTTAAGTACAAACTCCCTAGTTTGTGGGGACTTTGGATAGACTAATTACTGTTTTTTCTTCCTTTGTACATACCAGGATATGCTTACTCAAAATGGTGAGATATCCTGCAGTTCAGATTTACTGCGGGTGTTTCCCCATGGTCTGTGAGGGTCTTTGGAACTGTCCTTAATCTGTAGACCTAGCTCATTGTGTAATAATGAGAACCGTAATTGTGTCAAATAGATAAATGGGTGGGTGAGTGATCCTCATTATAATAAATGTCTTCTGAAACAGTTACAGTTAACTGTCCTAATTCTGAATTTTAGGAGATGAAAGGGTAATTGCTATTTTAAATTGGAGACAAATGCTTCTCAGAAGATTATTTAATTGAATCATTCTTTTACTTTCTAAGAAGGAATCTGAATCACCTGTTGCACTTAATTGTGGGCCCCCATTAAAAGCATCAAAATGAACATAAGCATAATTGTGTTTCACTAATGGTGCACACAACCCAATGGTATAAATTAATTACCACTTACATTATCTAGCTTGAAAAATGTCCTACAAACAATTGTTTCTCTTAAACATTCCTTTGTTTTAAAAACTCCTGAACATGAGCTAATTTAAGGAGAAAGAGGTAGGATCAGAACAGCTTGGTTTTACTACTGGAAAAAGTTCAAAATTTTCTCACAGAAACAGGGCATAAAGGACATGATATAATTAAGTATAAGTTAATCTTGGCAGGCGCATGTTTACAGTTATTAACAGTACTTGTAACGTCAGTATTTCCATGCACTTACTACTTCACACTATATCACCCTTAAAAATTTAGTGCCCTGGTGTAACCAAAACAAAAGGAAATCTGTCATATATTCCTGTTTTTTACATTTGTTTTGAGAGTTGAGGTAATTTGAACATGGCTGTCTCGTTAGGAATTGTTTGGCAGCAAGTAATAGAACCCATCCACAGTAGCTTAAGCCCAAAGGAACTTTAACTAGAAAGACACAAAGACACTTGTCTTACACACCTCAAAGGTGGGAAGTGCTGCTATGGCTTCCAGTAATGTGGAACCAAGAATTCAACTGTCAGGAGGAATCAGGGCAGTTGTCTATTTAAATGGCTCCTTTTCCCTAGTAGTTCATTCTTACCTGCATTGTTTGCTTTATTCTCCAATCACTTACTGCAAACTTTTTTTCTCCTTTACCTGGTCCAGCATTGCCTCCCAGCTTCCATTTAAATCCTCTCTCAGCTCAGTCTCCCAAAAGAATTGCTGTTTCTTTAATTCTTAATTTCGAGAAAATTGTAGATTTACATGCAGTTGTTAGAAACTGTAGGTCCTATATACCCTTCACTCATTTCCCCCCAATGGTAACCTTTTGAAAGACAATAGTACAATATTACCAGCATATTGACATTGACACAGTCAAGATACAGAACACTTCCATCACCATAAGGATCCCTTGTGTTACCCTTTTAGAGCTATACCCAGTTTCTCCTGTCTCTACTCTCTGCTTATCCCCTGACAACCACTGATCTGTTCCTCGTAATTGTTATTTCAGAAATAGTGTATGAATGAAATCATGCAGAATGCAATGTACTGCAAAGGGCTATTCCAACTCCGCTAATTCTGTCAATAGCCAGGATTTTATGTATATCAGTAGTTCCATTTTATTGTGGAATAGAGTTCTGTGGTATAGATGCTCAACAGTTTTCTCATTTACCTATTGAAGAACATCTAGTTTTCACTTTTTTTGCTGTTTCAAATCAGTTATAAACATTGATATACAGGTACTTGTGTAAATTCTGCCATGGGATAAATGTCCGGTAACACTATTGCTGGTTTGTAAGGTGGTTGCATGTTTAGATTCTTAAGAAAGTGCCAAACTAATGTTTACAGTAGCTCTAAAATTTCCACATCGGTACTTGAAAGGTGTGAATGGCTTGGTTTCTATGTATCCTTGGTAGCATTTGGTGCTGTCACTAATCTTTCAGTTCCGACAAGTGTGTAGTGATCTCATTGTTTCAATTTTTAGCTCCTCAATTATTGATGATAATGGGTATCTTTCCCAGTGCTTATATGCCATCTATATATCCTTTTCAGTGAAATGACTGCAGATATCTTTTGCCCATTCTCAGTTTAATGGTATGGGGTTTTTAAATTTTAATTGTAATATTTAAAATTTTACTGTTGATTTCTGAGGATTCTTTATGTATTCTACAAACTGGTCCTTCTTCACATATGTGGCTTGCAAACATTTTCTCCCATTCCATACTGTTTTTTCATCCTCTTAATCAACTCTTACACAAAGAAAAAATTTTAATTTTGATGGAATTCAATTCATATAGTTTTCCATCCATGGGGTGCTACTTTGGTGTCAAGCTAAAAAACTGTTGGCCTAGCCCCAAGACCCCAAACCCGTTGCTAGGTTTTTTTTTTCCCCCTAAAAGTTTCATAGTTTTATATTTGTGATTCCTTTAAAGTAATTTTTGTATAAGTTGTGGGACTTCAGTGAAGTTCAGGTTCACTTTCTGTCTATAGATGACCAGTTTCTCTAGTACTATTAAAAAGGGTTCCTTTTCTCCACAACATTGTATTTGTACTTTTGTTGAAAATAACTTGGGCATAATTGTGTGGGACTACTTCTGAAGTGTTTATTCCTGTATCAGTGTGCTATTCCTCTACCAATACCACACAGTTATGATTACTGTAGAAAGATAAGTCTTGAAATTGAGAGAATTGATTTTTCCACCTCATTCTTCAAAAAATTTATAGCTATTGTGGATCTTTGGTCTTTCCATTTAAATGTTCAAACAACTTCACTTATATCTTTAAAATTCTTAATGAAATTGATGAGAATTGTTTTAAACAATTTTTAAGTAAATTCAGAGAATCAACATCTTTAACATGTTGAATCTTCCAGTCCATGAACATGGTATGTGTCTCCAGTTTAGATCTTTGGTTTCTTCTTTTCTCTTTTTCTCCTCTTTTTCTCCTTTTCCTCCTCTTCCTCCTCTCTTCCCTCCTTCTCCCTCCTTTTTTTTCTTTTGTAGTTTTTAGCATATGCAGCATGTGAGTCCTGTGCTGTTTTTTTTTATACGACTAAATATTTTGGGTTTTTAAAAGTTACTGTAATAACATTGCATTTTCAGTTTTGGTATTTTGTTACAAGTTTAAAAACATAATTTCTACATCATTGTCTTTGACCTTACTAGAGTTGATTCTTACATCTAGGAATGTTTCTTGGAGACATACTAGGAGTTCATACATAGATACCATGTTTTGAAAATGGGGAAAGTTCTATTTTTTTCCTTCCCAATATATAGGTTTTTATTTTCATTCTTTTGTGCAAGGTAGAACTTCCAGCACTACATTGAATTAGTATGATAGAAGTGGATATCTTTGCTTTACTACTGTCTTTTACCATGGAGTATGTTAACTGAAGGTATTTTATAAATGGTCTTTATCAAGTTGAAGTCCAACCCAACACACACACACACACACACACACACACACACACACACTTTTTTTTGTTTTGTTTTGTTAAATGGTTTTTATGTGTAAACTCAAATGATCTCATGATTTTCTTTCTCTAGACTGTTAATAAGGTGGACTACATGGAGTTTTTTCCTTCAGATTTTAAACCAGCTTTGCATTCCTGGAATAACCCCTACTTGGTCATGGTATAGGATTCTTTTTTTACTGCTCTAATCCAGCTTACTATGTTTGGTTAAGAATTTTTTGATAAATGAGGGATATTGGTCTGTAGTTCTCCTTTTTTTCTGTTTTTTGATATCAGGATAATAGTTACATAAAACACATTGGGATGTATTTTGTCTGGAAGAGTATATAATAATCCTTTAAATGTTTGGTAGAGTTCTGTAATGAAACCAATTGGTGCTAGAGTTTTCTTTTTTAGGAGTTTTAGAATTAAGAACTCAACTTATTTTTTTTTAAAGATTTACTTTAGAGAGAGTGAGAGCCAGTGTGTGAGAGAGAGAACACCCTTGCAAGTGGGGAGGGGAAGAGGTAGGGGGAGAGGGACAGAGAGAATCTCCAACAGATTTCCCACTGAGTGCAGAGCCCAACATGGAGCTCTATCCCCCCAAACCTGAGATCATGACCTGAGCAAAATCAAGAGTCTGTCTAACCCTTATGCTAAATGAGAAAAATATGCAGCCAAGAATACTTTATCCAGCAAGGCTGTTCTTCAGAATAGGACACAGGGATAGCATAGAGGGGAAAATACCTCAATGGAATATTATTCAGCTATCAAAGGATGAATACTTACCACTTATATTGACATGGATGGAACTGAAGTGTATTCTGTATGAAATAAGTCAGAGAAAGAAAATTATATGGTTTCACTCATATGTGGAATATAAGAAACGGCACATAGGATCATAGGGGAAGAGAGGGAAACCTGAATGGAAAGAAATCACAGGTAGACAAATTATGAGAGCCTTTTTTTTTAAAATAACATATAATGTATTATTTGCTTCAGGGGTACAGGTCTGTGAATCATCAGTCTTACACAATTCACAGCACTCCCCATAGCACATAAATGTCCATAACCCATCCACCCCATCCTTCTCCCCCACCCCCAGCAACCCTCAGTTTGTTTCCTGAGATTGAGTCCTATGAGAGACTTAATTATAGGAAACAAACTGAGGGTTGCTGGAGGGGAAGTGGGTGGGGGAATGGGGTAACTAGGTGATGGGCTCTAAAGAGAGCATGTGATGCAATGAGTACTAGGTGTTATATATGCAACTGATGAATGACTGAACTTGATGGTTGAAATTAGTGATGTAGTAACTATATGTTGGCTAATTGAATTTAAAGTTTAACCCTTTATGGACTGAGCTACCCGGGCACCCCAACTTAGTTTTTTAAAGTCCTATTAACTATTATGTTTTTTGCATTGGGTGTGTTATCGTTGTGTTTTTCAATTAACTGGTCCATTTCATCTAAATTGTCAAATTTATGTGTATAGACTTGTTCACAGTAAATACATGTTTTGGTGTTTGCAAGGTTTTAATGGTATCCTGGATTTTTTTCTTGATATTGGTAATTTTATCTTCTTTTTCAATCTCAGTGGAGGATTGTGAAATTTTTTCTTTTAAAAGAATCAGCTCTTTGATTTCACTTAATTTTTTCAGTTTTCTTGATTATGCCCTATATTTCATACTTCATTCCTTTCTTGTGGTTTATTTTTGCTTTTTTTCTGGATCCTTGATGTGGGTGTTTTGATTATTGGCTTGAGACTTTTCCTCATTTCCAACCTGTGACTTTAATTTTACAAATGTCAGTGTTCAGATTAGTTAATTTCTATTCTCTCTGTTTCCACCCCTCCCATATCCTCTCCACTCTGCTTTTGAACCTATTCAGAGTTTAAAATTTTGATTTTAATTTTCAGTTACAAAGATTTTTCATTTGGCTCTTTATATCCTCTTTGCTGATACTTGTTGTTTTGCACTTGTTGCAACCGTGTTTGTTTCTTGGAGTATTTTTATGATGGTCACTTGAAAATCATTGTCAGAAATTTCTAGTACACCCATTATCTAGGTATTATTTTCAATTTTAGATCTTGTTGCTTTGTACAAATTTTTTTTAAAGATTTTATTTATTTTGACAGAGGCAGAGAGGCAGGCAGAGAGAGAGGAGGAAGCAGGCCCCCTGCTGAGCAGGGAGCCCGATGTGGGCCTCGCTCCCAGGACGCTGAGATCATGACCTGAGCCGAAAGCAGAGGCTTTAACCCACTGAGCCACCCAGGCGCCCCAAATTTTTTTTTCAACTGAAATCTGACTTGGGTTATTTTGTTAAGAAACTCTGGATCTTATTTATACTTTTTGTTTTAGTTGACTTCCTCTGATACCTACTTTTATAGGGAAGTGGAGGGGAGTACCTCTTTGTTACTGCCCCGTGGGCATGAGAAACCCGGGTTCTCCATGCAGTTGCCCACTCACATTGAGTTAGGGCTGCTTATCATTCAGTAAAGATAAGTGTTTTGGCAACCTCCTCAGCCTTCACTAATAACAGCTTGGAGAGATCCTTTAGGTGCCTCAGTTTAGCCTGACAAGAGTGGAAGTCTAGGCTTTCCATTCTGCTTTTGCTGGATGTGACTGTAGTTTAAATTTCTTTTTTTGATGTTTGGATTAGAGTGGCTATTAAAAAATCATTGACCTTCCTAGGCTTCCCCTTCTCTGATCCTTTGGATAGTGAGGGGCTTTTAAGGTTTTTCTTGTCTAATTCTATGGGTGTTTCCAAGTTTCTGTCCTCTATTGAACCTAGTCTGGAATATAGGAGGCCAAAAGAAAACCCAACGAATTCACCATTGTGCTCCTTGGCCTTAAATGACCCTAGCCGGTCTGCTTCCTTTTCACCATTCAGAATTGTCTTATATTCATTTTACATACAAACATCTAGGGCTTTTAGTTCTACTCAGTGAAAAGAATAGGTAAAAGAATGTCTCCACTTTATTCCTGGAAGCAGAAGTTCTTTAGCTGGAGGATTTTGAAAACCATCTCAGAATTAAAGACCATCTGAATGGCCCAGTTGGGGCCAGTTACCCACTTCTGGTCTCTTTATAGGGAGAGCAGCAGTGCCATGGACTTAATACCTACTCAGTTGGGATGATGGAAGCAGAGCCTATGAAAAGGGAATGTGAACAGGCTGGTGTTCTGGGAGATGGTTATTGTATCGGTTTTTAAAAACCATTACTTTTATCCTTAATCATGTTCCATTTGTGAGAAAAGAGGTCAGTTTAGCAACACTTGGGCAGTCTGAAAACTGTGTATAGGTGAACAAATTAAATGTGAATGGTTATAAGAAAATGGACTGAATATTTTAGATTGAGACAAAATTTAAATTATAAATAATAGCCTTTAATATTAAATGAAGAAATACCACACAAAATGAACTTACAAAGATAACTGGAAACTATAAAATTTCATATGCGTTACTTAAACATATTAGTTCTAAGATGCAATTTATTAATCATAGCCTACTTAGAAGATGTTCATTATGTATTCCTAACAAATTTCAGCTGTCATTTTCCTGTCAGAAGTTTGACATCCTCAGTGTTGGTACCTCTTTAACAGTATTTAAAAATCACTTAGATTCCTGAAAACATAATTGGGTTAGTGATGTTCTGTCTCTGATTTTTTAAAAAAACCTCTAATTAAAGAGAAAGATGTTTTCTGTAATCTCTTTCCAGTTCCCCTGACAGTTACCATTTTCTCCCAGTTTCTCTCAAACAGCCTCTGGCATTTGCCTCGCTCATTAACTATTGATTATAGACCTACTACTTTTCCAGGCAGTGCTCTAGATGCTGGGTATATAAATGTGAATAGAGTGAAAATATGTTTCTCCCTTGCAGAGATTGCATTCAACTTGGGAAGATAGATCACTGTATACAAATTAATATATACTATTTGACCAGGCAATGGTGAGTGCCAAGGACAATGACACACTGTAAGAATATAGGGAGGTGAGATGGGGAGTACTTTAGATAGGGTTGTTAGGATCTTAGGAGGTTATATTATATCTAAGATCTGAGTAACAAGGAGAATCCATGTCTGAGAATTGGTATAAGGGCTCCCCAGGCAGAGGGAAAAGTAAATGTGAAGACCCTTTGAGAAGGATTTGGGATATTTGAGGAACAGCTTAATGTCCAGTTGAGCTAACAGTGGGGAAGGTGAGAGGCAGATGGGTAAGGAGATTGTAGAAATGGGCAACTCTCAGATTATGTAGGGCTGCACAAGTCATGGTAAGTAGCTTGAGACTTTAGAACTCAAGTGTGTTTGGCAGTTGGTAAGAAACTGTAGGAAGCAGGAGTGGTAGAAGGAAGTCTGGATGGAGGTTGTTAAAATAATCTGCATTGGGCACCTGGGTGGCTCAGTGGGTTAAAGCCTCTGCTTTCGGCTCAGGTCATGATCTCAGGGTCCTGGGATCGAGGCCCGCATCGGGCTCCCTG
>LNAC01000607.1:474490-575300 GCA_002007465.1 Ailurus styani | reverse complement strand
AAAAAAATAATCTGCATTTGGACTACTTGATTTTGGTGAAAGTGATGAGCTATCCATTGGGTTGGGGATATATTATGAAGGTAAACCCAGTGGAACTTGCTGATGGATTGAATGTGTCATCCTTCTTGTAAAACACAATTATCTGCAGACTAAACTTGTTCCTTTAACATTTAAAAGGGAGGTGGGTCTACTTTCCTTGAATTTGGGCTGGCCTGCCATGGCTTTACCAATGGTAAATTATGATGGAGGGACTCTGGAGTAGCTCTGAGCCTCCATGGAGAAGTCACTCCATGGATCCTGCCAAGCCCAGCCTTCCAGCCACCTTCACCTGAAGGGCCAAGGCACATGAGTGTAGACATTTTGGACCTTTCATTCAGACCATCACCAGCCAATTACAGCTGAGTGACCCAAGGTGATACTATCATGGTTCAGAATTGCCCATCTGATGCCTTCTTCAAATTCCTGACTCAAAATTGTGAGAGATAACACAATGGGTTGTTGTAAGCCACTGAGTTGAGTTTTGGGAATAGTTCATGATGCAGCAATAGTTAGATAACTGGGATGGCTTCTGACTTTCTTTCAGATGTGTTCATTCTTTTGTTTGCATTGACAACCAAAGGGTTTCAGATTTTCAGTAGGTCGCTCTGCCAGTGCCCCCTTCCAGCTCTGTGCACATGTCTCATCTTACAGGGGACCTGTCCAAACTTGATTATTGTCCCATAGGAGGACCTCACACAGCTTGGGTGAAGCTGGCTCCATGTGTTCCACCTTCACTGTTTTTCTACCTTTCACCCAGACTTAGCACTTTGTCATACTACTCTTCTCTCCCAAACAATAGCATTCTATTCTTAGGTAGTTTTCTGAAGGTGCTTTCTTTGTACCTTTACTCTGCAGATTAGAGAAGAGATCTATATCCTACACCTTACAGCAAAAATTAATAGGAATTCCCCATTAAATCTTTTTTTCTCATGTATGTGCCCCTCTGTCTAAAATCCCCCATATTATTAAGAGGAAGGAGCTGTCTGCATTAGTTTGCTTACTCTTCTGAGTTCCAAAACAATCGCTTTGGCTTCTCAACAAGCCCCTTGCAGCAGAAGAGAAAGATGACAGATGTCTTTATATAAGGACGCTATGTAATATTCAGTTTCTTGATTTCCCTTTGGACTAAGAGTCATAGTTGAGTTTCATCTCTTATGCCCAGCCACCTACCTCCTCCCCACCCCTTCAGAATTGAGTGTGGCAAATCTGAGGGACTTTCTTCGGTATCTCTCTTTAGCCTGGACATTAAAATGCTGGGAAGGTTTGTACAGGTCTGTGTATAGGTTTTCTGCCATAATACAGGCAGGTGAGTGGCCTGCGGGTAAGCCAGTGTTTTAGGGAACTTGAGGGACTGGGGTTTGAGTAGTGAGTCAAACTCAGTCACACTAGTGACTGGGCAGAATCTCCATTTGGGCTGCCTTTTTTTCTTCAAAAGGAGTCCAACCTTGCCTGGGTTGTCTGACCCTTGTCCTGCTCTGAAAAGGAAAAGAAACTTCTGTAGGTTCCCTCCTACTCCCCTTCAGTATCTCTTTTCAGAGTTTCCTGCAAGAAAGACAGATGGCTAAGTCACTACGTGTATTTCTTTGTGGTGGCAGTCTGTCTGCATATATATAGGTGGGCATTGCTAACTCCCAATGTGCTGGACAGTCCTAGAATTGATCTAGAATCGTTCCCACATGAACTGTGTTTGAAAGGAGCTGGAAGTTTTTACCTACTTGGTAATAGCTTTGCTGTTTACCTCCTGTTACAATGGCGGCAGACTAGGTGGCTTGGAATCCTTGCCTGACACAAAGCTGGATCCCAGGGTCTAACTTGCCAAGGATTTGACCTTTTAAGGAACTAAGTCATTTCTATTCCCTACTTCAAGGCTATCCTTACTACTTGCCTTATTCCCTGAGGGAGCCCTGCCCCTTTCCATATTTGTTTTACTGATCACATAAATTCAATTTCTCAGTCTGAGTTTTTTCCACATGAACCTTTCTATGACAGCACCTTCTCAGTGTTTGTCTGTACTCGATTTCTACAAGATTTCTTCCTGGTGGTCTGCTGTCAGGTTCTCTGGATTTTGAACCCATATGTAGAGGTTTGGTTTTGCTTGTTTTTTTGAGATGTAACTGACACATAACATTGTAAACTTAAAAAGTACAATGTGTTATGATACACTTTTATATTGTAACATAACCATTACAGTGTAAACTAACAGTTCATGTCAGTTATTTTTGTAATTTTTACAATTTTTACTTTTATTTTTGGTGAGAAAGTTAAGATCTACTCTTACCAACTCTGAAGTAAGTATATAATAGCATGTTGTTGACAAAATCCTGGGCATTAGATTTCTAGAACTTATAACTGCAAGTTTACACCCTTACCAATCATCTCATCAATCATCCCACTCCTCAGTCCCTGGTAAACTACCATATACTGTTTGTAAGAGTTAAGCTTTATAGATTCCATACGTAAGTGAAATCAGGCAGTATTTTGTCTTTTTTTCCTCCTGGGGTAATACCCATTAATTTCATGTTTCAAATGTCAGGATGATCACAGTTGAATAATACTTTTTATATATACCACATCTTCTGTTGCCATTCATTCACTGATACACTTAATTTGTTTCCATACCTTGGCTATTGTAAATAGTGCTGCTGCAGATAAAAAGAATAAATGAAAGTGCAGATACTATTTCAGTATCCTTTTTTTCATTTCCATTGGATATATATCTGGAAGTGGGATTGCTGAATCATATAGTAGATTAAGTTAGAATTTTTTGAGGGAACTCCATATTGTTTTCTATAGTGACTGAATCAATTTAAATTTCAACCAACAGAGTTGAAGAGTTCCCTTTTTGCCCCGTCATCCCCCATAGGTATGGGGACTGATATATTCAACACAGATTCTCAGAACCAGTGTGGGACACTTTCAGAGGAAGAATTCTGCAGGGTATTTAATGATCAGCAGGAACAATAACAGGAAACCGAGAACTATTATACCAATAGAGAAGACAAGAATGGGAAACTCTAAGATGCTACTGTTTCTATAACCAAGAACACAGATAAACTAAAAAAAACCAAAAGGAAAAGTGGCTAAAAAGGAAAGCTTTGAAAATAGATTAATCTTTCTAAGCTTCAAATTACTTGTTGTGAAATAGGGAAATGGTACTGGCTATCTCAGATATTGAGAGAATTAAATGAGGTAATGTCCGTGAAGTGCTTTGCATGGTGCCTGGCACATGGTAAATACAAAAGTTAGTTTTTTTTTTTTTTTCGCTATAATTGTTAGGAAGAGCATGCTATCATGGCTGAGTTGTTAGAATTCTAATTATGTGGGGCTTGGTTGTAGTGAAACCTTTGCATTTGTACATAGAGACAGACTCAGCTGGCTTTAGAGTCATTAGGGAATATAGGTGATAATTTCCTAAAAAATTGGGTTTAAATATGACAAGGGTCTTTTGGTTTCTAGCTGCAAGAAGGTAAAAGACCATGGAGCTTGGAAGCCCTATGTTTGAGGGAGTTGTGGCTTTCTTTTTGCAGCCACAAATACAGACATAGTAGCCTTCAAGCTGTGATTTATTCCTCTAATATCTTCTAACATGTACAACTATATTTAACAGTGCTTAATTTGATTTTTTTAATGCTGGAGGGTATTGTAGTTGTCACCTTATAATTATGGATAGGTGCAAAATTGACAATATAGACATACTTAGCCTATACTTGAACAAAGATAACCCGTCTTCTGTACTAAAACACAGCTTCCCTTTGAAGATCTTAGAGGATTCTAATGGACTACATCAGCTATTACATGGAGGTTAAAATGAAGACAAACTAGATGGTAAAATGCTGCTATGCTGAACTGCAATATAGTTTAGTACAGCTTGATGTAAGTATTGACTTTCTTGAAGCCCACGTACATTGTATCCATTCAACCAGAAACAGTATTGTTTCTGCTATGTGTCTTACACTGATAGTAAAAATTTCATAGAAAATGTAACACTTAAGTCAAGATGGCTTTTACCAGATGAAGACTTTATTTTTTTTAAAAAAGATTTTATTTATTTATTTGACAGAGAAAGATCACAAATAGGCAGAGAGGCAGGCAGAGAGAGAGGGGGAAGCAGGCTCCCTGCTGATGCGGTGCTGAATCCTGGGACCCTGAGATCATGACCTGAGCCGAAGGCAGAGACTTACCCCACTGAGCCACACAGGCGCCCCCAGATGAAGGCTTTATTAAGTACTTGTATGCCAGGTATTATGTTAATTACACAAATTTAATCATGCCAGCAACACTAGTAAGTACCAAGGAATCAGAAGCACAGAGGCTGAAATAACTTTCTGTGTCAAACATTAAGTACTGTTGAAAGTGATTCCAGAGTTCATGCTTTCAAGCCCTACATTGTACTGCTCTGATACCTTAGACTACAGGCTCCCTTTTAGATGCTTTAATTTCTTATCTTTTCCTTCATAGCTTTTATCAGTTTGCGTTGTCCTAACAGAAATGGAATGTCTGATTTTGTTTTTTATTCTTGGTGCCTAATAAAGGTAACATGTAGTAAGTATTTAATGAATTCCAAATGATTGAATGAACCAGGTTGACAAAAGGGAAAGGTATTCCAGGAAGAGGGAATGGTGGGGCAAAATCATGGAGGCATGAAAGTGACTCAGGGTATTTTGAAAATAATAGCTGCCTCTTGTTGACCAAAAATATGCTGAACAATTTCAGTATGTGCTGTACATCATCACAAAAGTCCTTCAGGGCAGGTGGTATTCCCACTTTTGTAGATCAGGAAATAAAGGCTAGAGTAGGTTAATATGTTCAAGATCCATAGAAAGTGGTGGATCTGGGTTCAAATGTAGGGTCTAAGTCCTGAACAGACATTCATAATGTGGTGTAGTATCTCTCTGCTGGTAGTTCAGGATGCCATCAGTAAGAGAGAAATTGTTTCTGGGAACCTGTAGCCTTCAGAAAACTTGGAAATCGATATCCAAAGTCCTTAATGACCATCGGGTCTACAATTAGTTAAATTATCAGCCAGAGTAGTTCACACATGTGTATAGTACACACATACCTTTAGTTACTTCTCTGTTCCTGGATAGTCAACTCCTTGAATTATTTTGATAATACAGATTGTAAGTTTTCCCTAACACTCTAAATTGTTACCTCATATGCAAATGTTAAAGTTACTGTGTGGTAGTAGATTCTGATAAGGTTGTTACTAAGGTCTTTGGGATAAGGTCACCTCCTTCTGGTAAGGAAGTGGGGTCTCATGATGAGGTTGATAACCCCAATATCACACATCTGTAGAAAAAGCTAATCATGAGAACTTCTAACACACTTAAGCCTAGTAGAGGGAATTGATGGCCTCCTTCATTCTTATTCTTGGATTTTGCAGCATTGAATCATGTTTGTGGGCATTTGTGGTGTGTAGGGGAAAAATTATCCATGTCATATGGAGGCAGACAGTGAGATGGCTTAGACCCTTCACTGAGGATGAATGGAATGTATCTTGTATGCAAGCCATTCATTGGTTCTCAACTCAGGCTGCACTTCTCTATCCTCTAGGGAATTCCTAAATAATGATGGCTGGGACATGTCATCTCCTAGACCAGTGGTTCTCAAGTTTGGCTGCACATTGGAATCCTCTGGCTGAGTTTTAAAAGCTACCAATGCCTGGCATCTATTCCCAGAGTTTCTCATTTAACTGGTTTATTGTGAGGACTGGGTGTTAGGACTTTTAAAAACTCCTCAGGTGATTCTAATGTGTCTCTAAGTTTGAGAAAATGATTATCATAAACCAACTTAATAAGAATCTCTGGTGGTTATCAAGTTCAATGATTCTTAAAAACCAAAGCTTTTTAAAGCATGGGTTTGTAGAGTCTATCCCCAGATACTCTGACTCAGTAATTCTGGGGTGGGACCCATGAATTTGCATTTGTATCAGACTCCCAAGTGATACAGATGCTGGTGGTCAGTGGCTAGTCTTTTTGTAGCCCTGGTCAGTTATGTTACTTTTAATGCTTGCTTTTTTATTCCCAATTTTAACTAAAATCTTGTGTGTGTGTTTCTACATTACTTCAGTTGTGCTTGAATTGTAAGGGGTGGTTTTTATGCTGCGATCTAGGCTGGAATATCAAGGAGGGATGTTCTCCCAGAAGGCAGGTCTAATTAATAAGGTAATTTTCTGAATGAGAGGGATGGTTATGAAGTCCAGTGATCTGTTCTCTTCCTCCTGACATTCTTTTCCATTATCAGTGGAAGATCTGGGTTTGATCTTTTTTTTTTAAGAGATAAAATGATTTTACCTTAAAGTAAACAATAAGACGTGTGAAACTATAACATTGACTGCATTTTAAAGAAAACACATTAGGGGCACCTGGGTGGCCCAGTCAAGTGGCTGCTTTTGGCTCAAGTCAGGCTCCCAAGGTCCTGAGTCTGCTGAGCCTGCTTCTCCCTCTCCCTCTGTTCACCGCTCCTCCGCTTGTGCTTTTTCTCTCTCTCCTTTGGTCAAATGAATAAATAAAATCTTAAAAACAAAAACAAAAATACTAGAAGTTAAAAATGAAGAATTTTGCTCCTTCAGAATACTCAATTTGAGAAGACTACCACATATTTAAAAGAAGCTGATAATGCACCCAAAACTTCTGTTACTTCGTTTTTCAGCGATGATTCTGGAAGTTAGCTGGTAGACTTTGAAATATCTTTGATATTAGCGACACTCTTTACTAGAAGTTTTTAACAAACATTTTAAACATCAATGAGAGTAGAGACACTAGTATATCAATATGCCAGATATCAAGATCTGAGTTATCAGGATTTCTCTGTATTTATAACTTTACCTTTCTGAAGTTTTAGAAGCCAAATATTAGACATGTCATTTTACACCTTTGTGCTTCAGGTGCATCTCAAAAAAAGACATTCTAAATTCAACTACAGTGCCATTGTACCTAATAATTCCTTATTACCCAGTATCATTGTCTCAAAGATGCAAAGATGTCTTTTAAGCCAGAATCCAAACAAGATCTATGCATTGGATTTTATAGTTGTTTCCTAAGATTCTTCTAATGTAGATTTGCTCCATCCATATTTCTTTTTAGTTGGTTTAATTTTAATTTAATTTAATTTTTTAATTAACATAATGTATTATTTGTTTCAGGGGTATAGGTCTGTGATTCATCAGTCTTACACAACATCCAGCGCTCAGCACAACACCTACATCTCTTGATAGCATTTTGACTTGTTCCAGCATCAGATTAGTGACTTGCTAACAGAAACCTGTAGAAGGTCCTATTTTTACTATAGTTGGCTTCTTTGTGTCATTTAGCTTTTCTATTGCCTGTATTTTTTTCTTTTTTTAAAAGATTTTATTTTTATTTATTTGTCAGAGACAGAGGGAGAGAGCACAAGCTGGCAGAGTGGCAGACAGAGGCAGAGAGAAGCAGGCTCCCCGATGAGCAAGGAGCCCAATGCGGTACTCGATCCCAGGATGTTGGGATCATGACCTGAGCCAAAGGCAGCCGCTTAACCGACTGAGCCACCCAGGCATTCCTATCGCCTGTATTTCTTATAATACTAATAGCCTCTGTATAAGGGTTTCTTCTTGTTAATGTTTTTTGCCTGGATCAATTATTTTATTAATCATTTTACTTAGGGACTACAAAGTAGTGACTTTCTTTTTGTTAATTTTAATTGTTTTATGTTAGCCACCGTACAGTACAGCATTAGTTTTTTATGTAGTACTCAATGATTCATTAGCTGTGTATGTCTGTTATCTCTCTCATATAGTTTGGCTAGAATACTTTCATTAAGAAAAATCAAAAATTTCCATCAATTAAAACTAGTTACTCTAAAATACAGTTCATATAAGGAAGGCAAAATGATTAATTGTTTTCTTAATTTCAAATAGCCAACCTCCAGAATAAGGAATTGGTGGCCTAGTTACTTCCAAGATGTGCAATGAGTTTTTTCCTCTTATCTCTTTAAATCATTGAGTTCATAGATTTTAATATTGTATTTCTATCAGTTGCACTCATTCTTTGATAGCCCTTTCTGATAAGCTTCCATGTCCTCTTGGCACAACCCAGTTGTCTTTGATATATTTTTTGCTAATGAGTACAAAATGTTTCAGTAAATGTTCCAAATATTTGATAGGTGTTTGCCAGAAACCTTTGTATTTGATGGAAAACTGAGCTTGGTGATACCAGTTTTGTTTAAGCAAGCAAAAAATATGTATAACTGTAAATAAAAGTTTCTCAATCACAAAAACTTCATCTTAGAGGTATATCAAAGAGGCAACAATAAATTTTTAGAAAATACAGTTTGAGATCCAGAACTTTTAATTGGACTACTTGATAAAGGCATGTTTTAATTTTAATTCCAGTGTAGTGACTATGAAGTGTTAAACTAGTTTCAATTGTATAATACAGTGATTCAACAATTCCTTACATCACTCAGTGCTCATTAAAAGTGCCCTTCTTAATTTTCATCTATTTCACCCATCCCCCCAACCACCTCCCTCTGCTAACCATTAGTTCTCTATGAATCTGTTTCTTGGTTTGTCTTTCTTTTTCCTTTGCTCATTTGTTTTATGGCTTAAATTCCACATATGAGGGAAATCATATGGTATTTTCTGTTTTCTAACTTATTTCATTTAGCATTATACTCTTCAGTTCAATCCATGTTGTTGCAAATGGCCAGATTCCATTTCTTTTCATGGCTGAGTAATATTCCTGTGTGTGTATGTGTGAGAGAGAGAGAGACACACACACATCCTTATCCATTCATCAGTTGATGGGCACTTGGACTGTTTCCAAAACTTAGCTATTGTAGATAATGCTGCTATAAACAATGGGGCATATGTATCCCTAGGAATTAGTATTTTTGTATTTTTTTAGGTAAATACCCAGTAGTGCAATTACTAGATCTTAGGATAGTTCTATTTTTAACTTTTTGAGGAAACTCCATACTGTTTTCCAGAGTGGCTGCACCAGTTTTCATTCCCACCAATACTGGAAGAGGGTTCCCCTTTTTCCACATCCTCACCAACACCTGTGTGTTGATTTTAGCTATTCTGACAGGTGTGAGGTGATATTGTAGTTTTAATTTGCATTTCCCTGATGATGAGTAAGTTGAACATCTTTTTGTGTGTCCGTAGGCCTTCTGTATGTCATCTTTGGAGAAATGTCAGTTCATGTCTTCTGCCACTTTTAATTGGATTATTTGCTTTGAGGTGTTGAATTGTTTATGTTCTTAAATATTTTGCGTCTTAACCCTTTAACTAATGTCACTTGGAAATATCTTCTCACATTTAGTATGTTACCTTTTAGTTTTGTTGTTTCCTTTGAGGTGCAGAACCTTTTTATTTTGATGTGCCCCCAATAGTTTACTTTTGCTATTGTTTTCCCTGCCTCAGGAGACATATCTAAAACGAAGAAGTTGCTTTGGCCAATGTCAGACATTACTGCCTGTGTTCTCTTCTAGTATTTTTATGGATTCAGGTCTCACATTAGGGTCTTTAATTCATTTTGAGTTTATTTTGAGGTGTGGCATAAGAAAGGGGTCCAGTTTCATTGTTTTGCATGTAGCTGACCAGTTTTCCCAACACCGTTTGTTGAAGAGAGACTCACCAGATATTCTTGACACCTTTATTGAGGATGAATTGAACATCTGTAACTCTGGGTTTATTTCTGGGTTGTCTATATTTTTCCACTGATCTATGTGTCTATTTTGGTGCTAGTACTATAGTGTTTTGATTACTATAGCTTTGTAATATAACCTGAAGTCCGGAATTGTGATACTTCTGCTTTGCTTTTTGTTCCCAAGGTTGCTTTGGCTATTCAGGATCTTCCATGGGTCCTTAGAAATTGTAGGATTGTTTGTTCTTGTTCTGTGAAAAATGCTACGGGTATTTTGATAGGGATTGCATTAAATGTGTAGATTGCTTTGGGTAGTATTAGACATTTGAACAAGACTCTTTCAATCTGTGTACATGGAATGTCTTCCCATTTTTTTGTGTGTGTCCTATTCAATTTCATGTGTAGTTTTTAGATTATAGGTCTTTCACCTGTTTGGTCTTCTTTTATTCCTAGGTATCTTATGTTTGGTGCAATTGTAAAGGGGATTTTTTAAAAATTTCTCTTTCTGCTACTCCATAATTAAAGTACAGAAGTACAATAGATTTCTGCACATTGATCTTTGTATCCTGTGACATCACTGAATTTAGCTGTTGTTTCTTTGGTGGAGTCTTCAGATTTTCTGTAGAGTATTATATCATCTGAAGGTAATGAAAGTTTTACTTCTTCCTTACCAACTTGGATGATTTTTATTTCTCTTGTCTAATTGCTGTGGCAAGTACTTCTGGTACTATGTTAATAAAAGCAGTGAAAGTGGACAGTCTTGTCTTTTTCCTGTCCTTGGGGGAAAAGCTCTGTCTTTCTCTATTGTGTATGATGTTAGCTGTGGACTTTTCATACATGGTCTTTGTTATGTTGAGTTTTGTTCCATCTAAACCTACTTTATTGAGGGTTTTTTTTAATCATGAATATATGTTGTACTTTGTTAATGCTTTTTCTGTGACTATTGAAATAATCATATGATTTTCATCCATTCTTTTGTTGATGTGATGTATCACATTAATAGGCAAATATTGAACCTCCCCTTGCCTCCTGGGAGTAAGTTCCACTGGAGAGTGCTGAATAATTTTTTTAACTGTACTGTTGGATCTGGTTTGTTAGTATTTCATTGATTTTTGCATCCATGCTCACCAGAGAAATCGTCCTATAGTTTTTTTTTGTGGTGTCTTTATCTGCGTTTGATACTGACCTCATAGAATGAGTTTGGAAGTATTCCTTCTATTTTTTGGAATAGTTTAAGAATAGGTATTAACTCTTAAATTTTTAAGGTGGGGAAAACTTTTATTACTATTAAACCGTACATCTTGGATTTGCTTTTTTAAATTTATTGTTCAGTTAGCCAACATATAGTACATCATTAGGTTTTGATACAGTGTTCAATGATTCCGTAGTTGTGTATAACTCCCAGTGCTCATTCTAACACGTTTGACTCTTAAATGTTTGCTAGAATTCACCTGCAAAGCTAAATGCTCCTCGTCTTTTGTTTGTTGGGAATGTTTTTTTTTTAAGATTTTATTTATTTATTTATTTGACAAAGAGAGAGATCACAGGTAGGCAGAGGAAGGCAGAGAGAGGAGGAAGTAGGTTCTCCGCTGAGCAAGGACCAAGAGGCGGCCCTTGATCCCAGGACCCTGAGATCATGACGTGATCCGAAGGCAGAGGCTTTAACCCACTGAGCCACCCAGGTGCCCCTGTTGGGAATTTTTTGATGATTGATTCAATCTCCTTGCTGGTAATCTGTTCAAATTTTCTATTCTAACTTCAGTTTTGATAGGTTATGTATCTAGGAATTTATCCATTTCCTCTAGATTATCTAATTTGTTGGCATACAGTTTTTCATAATCAATTGAAATTGTATTTCTGTGGTGGTGTTTTTTCTTTTGTTATTTTTTTTAAAGATTTTATTTGAGAGAGAGAAAGTGAGAGTGAGAACATGAACAGAGGCAGAGGGAGAAGCAGACTCCCTGCTGAGCATGGAGCCCGACTCTGGGCTCCATTCCAGGATCCTGGGATCAGGAACTGAGCTGAAGGCAGATGCTTAACCAGCTGAGCCACCCAGTTGTCCTTTAATTGTTATTTCTTTCACTTGTGATTCTTTTTTCACTTTTTAATGGGTCTGGCTAGGGGTTTATTAATTTTGTTGATCTTTTTAAAAAAAACCCAAATCCTGGTTTCATGGATCTGTTCTGTTTTTAGTTTCTGTATCATTTATTTCTGCTCCAGTGATTATTTCCTTCCTTTTGCTTCGGGTTTTGTTCTTTTTCTGGCTCCTTTGGGTGTGAGGTTAGGGTGATTGAGATTTTCCTTTTTGAGGTAAGCATGTACTTCTATAAACTTAGAACCACATTGGTTGCATTCTGAGGGTTTTGGACCATTGTGTTTTGTTTTCACTTGTTTCTGTATACTTTTGGATTTCTTCTTTGATTTCTTGGTTGGCCCATTTATTGTTTAGTAACATGTTATTCTTCATTTGTCCATTGTCTTTATGGATTTCTTTTTCTTATGGTTGATTTCTAATTGCATAGGGTTGTGGTCAGAAAAGATACATGATAGGAACTTCAGTTTTGTAATTTGTTGAGGCTTATTTTGTGGCCTAATAGTGTTCTATTCTGGAGAATGTTCCATGAACACTTGAAAGTGCTGTTTTAGGATGGAGTGTTGTGAATATATCTTTCAAGTCCATCTGATCCAGTGTCATTCAAAGCCACTGGTTGATTTTTCTTAGGATGATCTGTCCATTGATACAAGTGGGGTGTTAGAAGTCCTCTACTATTAATGTATTATCAGTTAGTTCCCTTATGTTTGTTATTAACTGTTTAAAGTATTTGAGTGCTTCCATGTTCATGCATAAAAATTTACAGTTGCTACATCATCTTGTTGGATTGTCCCCTTTATTATATAGTGTCCTTCTAGTCTTGGTACAGTGTTTTAAAGTCTATTTTGGGGGCACCTGGGTGGCTCAGTTGGTTAAACATCTGCCTTTGGCTTAGGTCATGATCCCAGGGTCCTGGGATTGAGCCCTGCATCAGGCTCCGTGTTCAGCAGGAAGTCGTCTTCCACCATCTTGTGCTTTCTCTCTCTCTCCCTCTATCTCGTGTGCAGTCTCCTCTCTCTCTCTGTGCCTCAAATAAATAAAATCGTAGTCTATTTCGTCTGATATAAGTGTTCCTACTCTGGCTTTCTTTTGAAATCCTTTTGTATAATAGATGTTTCTCCATCCCCTTATTTTGAATCTCTAGGTGTCTTTATGTCTAAAATGAGTATCATGTAGGCAGCAAATAGATGGGTCTTGCCTTTTTATCCATCCCATCACCCTGTGTATTTTGATTGGTGCATTTAGTCCATTTCCATTCAAATTAATTATTAATACATGTTTACTTTCATTTTGTTACTTGCTTTGTACTTGTTTTTATATTCTCTGATCCTTTTGCTCTTTCATGGTGTGTTGACTTTAGTGATTTACTTGGATTCCTTTCTCCTTATTCGTTGCATATCAGTGGTTTTTGATTTGTGGTTACTATTAGGTTTATATATAACAGTTGGCAGATAGCAGTCTATATTAAAATGCTAGTTTCTTAAGTTTAAACCCATTCTTTACTCTCCCTCACTCCCCATGGTTTAGGTATATGGTGTCATATTTTACATCCTTTTATTGTGTGAGTCCCTTGACTGTTTGGTTTCTTGGTTTTTGGTGGTGGTGGTGTTTTGATGTTGTTGTTTGTTTTTTTTACAGAAACTTTTTGCTGCTTTTGTGTTTTCTACTTTTCATACTCACTTATACTCTTTTATTTCTATTTATAGTTCGCATGAATATTTTTGTAGGGCTGGTTTAGTGTTCATGAACTCCTGTAGATTTTATTGGTCTGAGAAACTCTTAATTTCCTCTATACTGAACGATAGCCTTACTGGATATAGAGTATTCTTGGCTGCAGAATTTTTCCTTTCAGCACTTTAAATATATCATGCTATGCTCTTCTGGCCTGCAAAGTTCCTGCTGAAAATCTGCTGGTAGCCTTATGTGGTTTCCCTTGTATGTCACTACCTTCTTTTCTTCTGCTGCTTTAAAATCTTTTCTCTAGTTTTTGCCATCTTGATTACCATGTGTCTTGGTGTGGACCTCCTTGGGTTGATTTTTGTTGGGGGATCTCTATGCTTCCTAGATCTGTATATGTTGCTTTCCCCCAGATTTAAGGAAGTTTTCAGCTATTTCTTCAAATAAACTTTCTGCCTCCTTTTCTCCATCTTTTCCTTCTGGTATTCCTATAATGTGGCTGTTATTATGCTGGTGGAGTCACTGAGTTACCTAAGTGTGCTCTCATTTTGCATAACTTTTTTCCTCTCATTTGTTCAGCTTCATTACTTTTCATTACTCTTTTAGTTCATTTTTTCATTACTCTGCTTCTTCCAGCCTCCTATTTATTCTATCAAGTGTATTTTTAGTCTTATTTATTGTGTTCTTTCTTTTTTTTTTCCTATCTTTATCTTTTAAGGGTCTCTTGAGGTTCTCAACTCTTAAGTCCAGTGAGTATATTTGTGTTCATTATTTTAAATTCTCTATCAGGCATGTTACTCAAATTGTTGTTAAAAACTGACTTCTGTGTTCTGAAGCTAGCATATCTAATAGGAAGACAGTTTGGGTAAGAGGACCAATAGCTTTATTGCTTTTCAGGCAAAGGAGGCTGCAGTAGGCTAAGGACTTAAAAACTGAAGCTTTCCTGGAGGATTGTAGGGAAATATAGGGTCTAGCTTCTTCTTTTTTTTTTTTTTTAAAGATTTTATTTATTCATTTGACACAGAGAGAGAGATTACAAGTAGGCAGAGAGGCAGGCAGAGAGAGAGGAGAGAGGNGAGCCCGATGTGGGCCTCGATCCCAGGACCCTGGGATCATGACTTGAGCCGAAGGCAGCGGCTTTAACCCACTGAGCCACCCAGGCACCCAGGGGTCTAGCTTCTTTTAACAGGAATTGTGTACGTGCTGCCAGCCTCATTTGTTGTGTCTTCAGGGTGCCTGAACCAAAAAACTAAGGAAGGGTGGAGGGAAGGTTTTCACGAGGGAGGAAAAGTTTACTTTAAAATCTAACATCACTGAAGCATTACTATAGCCATTTTTATTTATTTTTTAAAAGATTTTTAAGGCAGAGAGGCAGAGAGAGAGATGGGGAAGCAGGCTCTCTGCTGAGCAGAGAGCCCAATGTGGGGCTGGATCACAGGACCCTGGGGTCATCACCTGAGCCTAAGGCAGAGGCTTTAACCCACTGAGTCACTCAGGCACCCTGCCATTTGATTTTTGATCAACTTTATGCTTTTAAGGAATTCGAATATCCATTTTGGTTAGGTTAGGTCTCCTGCTATGGTTTATTTTTCCTTTCATTTGTGACTTATTCCTCTGTCTCCTCATTTTACCCACCTGTGACTATTTCTGAGTGTTAGGAAAGTTAGCTAAGTCTTTCTCTTGAAAGTGGGTGGGATGTACACTTCTTTTTTATTTTATTATTTTTAATAAGAGGTTTTAATAAAGAGTCTGATCCATGTTCCAAAAGCACACAAAAAATCATGCTTGAAGATAGCCTTACTTTCTTGGAGAATGAACACAAGAAATTACATTTCATGGTGATAGTTCCCTAGCTGAGGAGAAATGTGAGAGTTCCCTTCTTTGCCTCTTCAGAAAGTAAGGAGATGCATGAGGCTGCATTCCTAGCGAAAGTGTAAATTACTATCATTTTTATGAAAGACACTTTGGTTTTCTTTTGAAAAATTTTAAAAATCAGTTCTTGGAGGTGTAATTTACATACAGAAACATTCACCAATCTTAAATGAGCAATCTGATGAGAATGGGTAAATGCACACTTCTAACTAGGTAGTGCTGGTCCTCCTCCAGAGGACTTGGAGCCACTGCAGGGACTGTGGTAGTCAAGGGTGCTCTACATAGTAGGAGGTTGGTGTGTGTAGTTTGAACAAGGCATGGGCATCCTCCATGGGAGGTCAGGAGACAGTGTTGGTAAAGTTTGTGTGGGTCTTGTGGGGGAGGGGATCCATAGCGCTGGGACTGAGGCAGGCCTGGCTGGAAGGGTTGGGGCATGGTTTAAGAAGTCTGGGTAGGGAATGTCAATGCCCTGCTGGTTCCTGCAGGTTGCTGTTTGTGGTGGGGGTGGGGAAGGAGAGTGGTGCCAACCATCTCCTTCGTTCCTGGAGAAGTCCCTCAGAGTTCCAAGAACTCTGAAAGAAGTCACTAACATTCCCTCCCCTAAGCCCCAGGTGCCTTTCCAACAGCTGCTTCTGAGCTGTATTTCTGCAGGCTCTTTGCTGTGCCGTCTCTTTATGGAATTTCAGAAATAAAACTGAATAGGGGAAGGGAAGGAAAAACTATGACAAAAACAGAAAGGGAGGCAAACCATGAAAGACTCAAGTATAGGGAACAAACAGTTGCTGGAGGGAGGGGGTGAAGGGATGGGGTAATTGGGTGATGGGCATTAAGGAGGGCACTTGATGAACTGATGAAACACTAAATACTACCCCTGAAACTACTAATATACTGTATATTAACTAAATTAAAAAAAAAAAAGCTCAGCTTCCTATTGCCCTTCAGGTTCTTAGAGGTGAGGCCCACTGATTTTTAAAGTTCCAGGATTTAAGTCCTGCTGGTTAGAAGCACTCATGAAATTCAGTTCCTCTGATTTTCCAAATGCTATGGGGATTTCTCTTCTTGCGGGCTTCCAAGTATGATAGACTGTTTCTCACTCCTCTCTGCCTGCTGCTCCCTCCCTCCAGCTGTTAGACCTAAGGGTTTAGGTCCTCACCCGTCCTACCCTCTTGGATGTGGCCTCTTACTTATATTTAGTTGTGGAGTTGGATGGTTAGTCTTTGGGTCCTTTTCTGGGTTGTTTGCTCTGATGCAAGTGTAAGCTAGTTGTATCTGTGGGATGAGGTGTGTTTAGGGTCCTCCTATTCTGCCATCATCCCCAATGGTGAAAGCATGTTTGTATGGCTTTAAAAAAGGAAATGTCAGGTGCCTGGGTGGCTCAGTGGGTTAAAGCCTCTGCCTTAGGCTCAGGTCATGATCTCAGGGTCCTGGGATCGAGGCCCGCATTGGACTCCCTGCTGGGCGGGGAGCCAGCTTCTNGCCTCTGCCTTAGGCTCAGGTCATGATCTCAGGGTCCTGGGATCGAGGCCCGCATCGGACTCCCTGCTGGGCGGGGAGCCAGCTTCTTCCTCTCTCTCTGCCTCTCTGCCTACTTGTGATCTCTCTCTCTGTCAAATAAAAATAAAATATGTTTTTAAAAAGAAATGTCTCTTACAGGAGAGTTTCAGCTGTTAGCCATTTGTCTTGAATTTCTTAAATTGTAAAATTTCCATTTTGTTCTTAATCCTCATTTATTTGCTGGGACTTTATATTTTATGTTTCTTTCAAGAGTGTTAACAATTGCTTGGAGCATTTTTCTAATAGCCATTTTGAGGTCTTTGTCAGATAGTTCTAATATGTCTTTAATCTCCGTATTAACGTCTGTGGATTGCCTTTCCCATGTGACCTGGGAATGGAGAATTTCCTGGTTCTTGGTATGCACAGTAACTTTTTTAAATTTAAAATNCTTGGTATGCACAGTAACTTCTTTTTAAATTTAAAAAATTTTTTTAAAGATTTTATTTATTTATTTTGACAGAGAAATTACAAGTAGGCAGACAGGCAGGCAGAGAGAGAGGGGGAAGCAGGCTCCCTGCTGAGCAGAGAGCCTGATGCGGGCCTTGATCCCAGGACCCTGAGATCATGACCTGAGCCAAAGGCAGAGGCTTTCACACACTGAGCCACCCAGGCGCCCTGCACAGTAACTTTTTATAGTTTTTATTTAAATTCCAATTAACATACAGTATAATATTAGTTTCAGGTGTACAGTTTGGTGATTCAACACAAAATATTCAATGCTCATCACAACAAGTGTATCTGCAGTAATTTTGGATTCTATCTGACCCAATTTGAATACAATTATTCAATGATAATGTTGTGAGATTCTGGGTCTTGTTTAATCCTATAGTGAATGTGGACATTTTTGTTTTAATAGCCTGATTAGCTTCAGGCTTCAAATGCACAACCGCCTTAAGTGTGCTGTGGTTCCAAAATCAGCTCAGTTTTTCAAAGCCTTTGTAGTGTTGGATGCATCTACCCCCTGTTGCATCAGCCAGTGGTGGCCAGTCTGAGACCTGGGTGGTAGTCTTATTAGGTCATTTTTTGAAATCTGTTATATTTTAAGATCCTCTCNGCTGTGGTTCCAAAATCAGCTCAGTTTTTCAAAGCCTTTGTAGTGTTGGATGCATCTACCCCTGTTGCATCAGCCAGTGGTGGCCAGTCTGAGACCTGGGTGGTAGTCTTATTAGGTTATTTTTTGAAATCTGTTATATTTTAAGATCCTCTTTACACACAAATGGCTCAGGGGTGAATCCAGGAATTAATATTATAAATATTAAAAAAAATTTGAGATCACTTTATGAGCTCACAAGCTTCTCTACCACAGCAGTCTTCTCGGTACTGTCCAANAATATTATAAATATTAAAAAAAATTTGAGATCACTTTATGAGCTCACAAGCTTCTCTACCACTGCAGTCTTGGTACTGTCCAGCTTCCTAGGGAATTTCCGTTTTGGTGTTTTTGCCAGATGTATGGGGCTTTAGTTATCCTGGTCTACCATAGACTCATGCAACTGAGCCCACATGTAGGGACAAGTGGTGGGAATTCTGACCGAAGGGGAGGGAAATGGCCAACTCACCATAGGTTTGGAGGTACTTTGAATTGTGATCTTTGTCTTCAATCCACCCATTGCTAATTTTCAGAGTCCTCCAATAGTTTCCCTGTGCATTCTGTTCTGGTTTTATAATGGAATCAAATGGGAGAACCAGTGGGGGGGAATATGTTTACTCCATCTTACCCAGAGCTAGAAACTTTTGCCTAGAATTTAGATTAAAGGTTGACAAATACCTTTCCTAAAGGGCCAAACAGCAAATATTTCAGGTTTGTAGGTCATAGGATTTCTTTTGGAACTACTGAATTCTCTTTTAGCATGAAAGCAGCCATAAATAACATACAAATGAATGGATATAACTATGTTCCAATCAGAATTTATAAAAACAGGTGTTTGGCCTCTAGACGATAGTCTGCCATCTCTGTTTTAGATAATGAGTGCAATGCTTATTGAATGAGGGATGTTTAGTAAGGATGTGGAATGACAACAGGAAATGTAAAAAGTCTCTCATTACCTCACTGAAAATTTAGCAGGAATGATAATTTTGAAAAGTTACAAATTATTTCATCCTGATTCAATTAAGCACTCTGACACTCCCACCTGTTGCCGCATATCCTTCTAGATATTAACGTGCTAATAAGGGTTTACTTCTGAATTACAGGCTAAGTTGTGCTCTTAGATTTGTTGTCCTTCCACTCATAGCTTTGCTTTTGTTCTTTAGAACTACTTGGTTCTTGGCTGAGATTTAGTTACCTATGTCATTTCCTCAATGTTGATTTCCCCCCCCCATGTTAATTTTTGATAGGGTGAGGGTGGGATAGCAAATGGGCTTGTTATCTGAGCTGGATGCTATAAACATACTTGAGGGTGGCAGTATCTCTTGCAGGTGTCAGCCAAGAAGTTGACAAGCAGAGATTATGATAGGACAAGGCTGACATTTGTAACAAAATCTTTTGGGCATATCAGCACTTTATTTACTATTTACCATGGAAAAGTTTACTGATACTAGCCCTGGTTTAACAGGAGCAATCTCTTACATATTTGTCCCCAAGGCTGCACAAACCAATTAGAAGTACATCTTGACCAAAGAAACTCAGCCAGTTTGCAAGTATAGAAACAAATGTGTATGAGGGTCTACTGAGGTGGTGGGCCCAGACCTAAGTGTTACCCAATGATTCAATTTTTTTTTTATCCGTGGAAACAAAGTTTTCTAAGACAGCAAGAACAGAGGAGAATTAGCAGAGATGTATTGTCTTGATCTCAAGAAAAGATCTCCTAGGAGAAGTGCTATTGAAGACTGAAGTCTGGTTACTCTCGTAAAAGCAGACATCCCTAGAGGTTCTGTGACTTGTCCCTGACTGAGATTTTACATCTAGAAGAAGCTGGAATGAGGCTATATCCTGGGGTTCCCATTGGCACTTTAATGAACCTCTCTGTTAATCCTGCTTTCAGCACCTCTCACTGAAGAGCAGTGGACTTTGCCATAATACTGTTTCAGGATCTGAGAGGAGATAAGAAATGGGAGGAGGAAGGGGAGGAACAATAAATTGAGAAACCAACATTTTTTTAAAAAGATTTTATTTATTCATTTGACACAGATTACAAGTAGGCAGAGAGGCAGGCAGAGAGAGAGGAGAGAGGAGGAAGCAGGCTCCCTGCTGAGCAGAGAGCCCGATGTGGGCCTCGATCCCAGGACCCTGGGCCTGGGATCATGACCTGAGCCGAAGGCAGCGGCTTTAACCCACTGAGCCACCCAGGCGCCCGAGAAACCAACATTTCTTTTAAAAATAATAGCTTAATACTTTCTTATATGGTATATCATTTAATAATTACAACCACTTAGTAGAGTATGTGGGTTTTAATTTGCACGAGATCCTGTTACTAGTATTGATGTTAGGAGCTTGGACCCTGGAGCCGAACTCCTGGGATTGGAATCTTGACTCCCCTATTTACTGTATTACTTTGGACAAGTTCCCGAAGATCTTTGTGCCTCAGTTTCCTTATCTGGAGAATGGAGAAAATACCATTACCATAATACTTCCTGACTATTGCCTATTTCAAAGGATTGTTGTAAAGGTTGAATTAGTGTGGTAAAGCACTAAGTACATTGCCTGCTGGATAGTAGACACTATGTAAGCTTCACCTACTTGAAAAAAATTCTCATTATCTGGAACTCATGGGCAGCCTTCTGGGATGCTTCAATAAGGAGAAGGACCACTTGTAAGAGTTGCTTGTAAGGCAAATAGTCTACACATAGAAATTTGGTTTGGAGATAGTTACTGGGAGTTTGAAGGCGGAAGTGTGGAACATGATGTAAGATCTCTTGGGCTATCTTTCAAACTCCCACTGGGGAGAGCATAGCAGGTTGCTGGGTTGGGCCTACATTAACGCTTTAATGAGCCATATTAAAGAACCATGTTTAGTCTGAGGATTGTGTTGGCACTGTGGATCCTAAGGCTGTTCTGTGTTACAGCTTGACGCTGGATTGCAACCCAGACTGGGGGTGTGTGTGCATTTCTCCCTTCATTATAACCACAGGTAAAATAAAGATGAGAGGCAATGAACATGGTATAATAAAATAAGAAAAGCTACTTGGCTTTTGTTCCAGTTCCTGGCACAGAGCTCTTATAATCCTTGGAATTTCCCAAGTCACGAGGGAGCTTAGGAGCTCCTTCCAACTATATTTGAGTTTATGCTAATGAGGCAATTATTGGTGGGGCCCCTGAATAGCTTCAGGATGGGGGCTGGAATGACCTAGCCTTGATTAGAACTTGGAATATTCAGCCTCACCCCTCAACCTCTGGAGAAAGGAGAGACTGGAGATAGAGTTCAAAGGCCGATGACTAACTCGTTCATATTGACATAATGGAACTTCTGTAAAAATTCCTAAAAATGAAATTCGGGGGTCTTCCAGATTAGTGAACACATCAAAGTTCTAGGAAGGTGGTGCACCCAGAGAGCACCTGATAATTCTATACCTCTTTTCCTATTCTTGTCCTATGCATCTCTTCAACTGGGCTCTTTTAAGGTATATTCTTCGTAATGAACCACTAATAGTAAGAAAAGTAAAGATTTCCTGAGTTTTGTGAATAGTTATAGCAAGCGCTCAAACTTGAGGGAATCCATGCATTTTTATTAGCTGGGCAGAAGGTGAGTAGCCTGGAAAACTCATTTGTAGCTGGTATCTGAAGTAGGGTTAGATTTGTGGAACTGAGCCTTTAACCTGGGAAGTCTGAGCTAATTCCAGGAGTTTGTGTCAGAATTGAATTGTTGGACACCCGGTTGGTATGGGAAAATCAGAATTGGAGTGAGGAAAAATCTCACATACTTGGTGTCTGGAGCAATGTCAGAAAGAACTTCTCATTTATATGGCCAAATGAAAAATGTGCATGGTGATGATAGTTACCCTCTTGATCACAGATACAGCTGCTATCTTTAGCCAGGACATGGGCCTCTGGGAGCCTCATAGAGAGTGGAGATGGTTTGAGGGAGGTGCTCAGATATTATACAAATATTATAAGGAAGAAAATCACTGCTACTTTATATCTGTGTAGGAGAAGTCAGAGTCGCAGACTGATTCAGGAGTGACTTCTGGGCTAAGTAGTCTACGATTATGCTTATAATTTTTTCATTCATTCAGTAGAAATGTTTTTCTATTATATACCTACCATTGTCCTAACATGGAGCAGTGACAAGAGAAAATCCTTTAGGAAGCTTGGGTAGTTTTGGAAAAGAGGAGACCTTAAACCAAAAAATAATTAACTGGTAAAAACTAGAGCTAAGGATTATGGGTTGTCGTTTTGATATATCAGAAGTTTTCATGGATATGAGGGAGATTAGATTTCTTTTTATCTTATTTTTTATTATGTTTGGTTAGCCAGCATATAGTACATCATTAGTTTTTGATGTAGTGTTCAACGATTCATGAGTTGTGTATAACACCCAGTGCTCATCACCACATTACTGTAGAATTATCTACTTAACTTTCACTAATATGATCTTTGCCCAAAGGAGATAGGCTAGAGGTAGGAAGGTTTAAAATTCTCACTAGAGACCCCAGTTCAGTAAGATAGGTCATAATTCAAAAACCCCTAATGAATACATTGTGGTAGAGAGGCTCCTATCCAAGACATTCCAGTTCAATTGTTAGAAAGGTCTTCCCCCTTAATAAAATGAGACAGAGTAATAATGTGGTGATCCCAAACACACGAAAGGATAATTAACCCACACTCACATGATTCAGAAGAGGCAATTAAGACAATCAAGAGGATGTGTGTCTTTTGAAGTTGGTATGAAGAGAGGCAGAACTTGTATAAGAATTCAAATTTTGAGACTTGAAGTTTATATTAGGACTAATTATAGGTCTTTTTAGGTTATATTTATATTCTGGGATGGTACAAAAAATTGATTCTGATTACTTAGATTTAGGTATTGCTTCTACCAAGATTCACACTTCCAGTGGCTCAAATGGCTTGGTGTGACTTTTCAGATTCAATTTTGAGATTCTAAGATCCTTCTTGACTAGTACTAAGGCATAGCAGAGAAGAATGTAGCTGAAAGAACATTACTAGGGCAGCATTAATTTTGGCCATGCCACTGGATCCAAACCCTACTTGCTCATCCTAGGATGTCATTCATCTTAAGACTCACTGTGACTTTAGTAATAATTTTTTTGGAGGAAAAAAACCCTGTTAAACATGTGCATAGACTTTTAGAACTAAATAATAGTAAGAAGTAAAATAGGATGATGTTTCATTGTATTTCCATGCTTATGTGGTTATGGTTACATATAAATGAAGAAGATCATTTGATATGTTTGGAGATTTTATTACCTTTCTAAATATTATTTAACTAGCGAGGCAAAAGTTGCTGGAACCTGTGTATATCTACTTTCTACTGAGTGGTTCAAATGGCAATATACAGCAGAATCACTTGGGGGAGCTTTTAAAATATGAATATACCTGAATCCAGTAAATTTCCAATAAAGCTAAGGTTTTTTTGGAGGTGTGCTCAAGCATGGGTATTTTTTTTAATCTATGAATATTAAGATGCAGCCCTAGGTAATAACTCTGCTGATCCAAGGTGAATATTAGAGAGTCTTGAATGAATGATGCTCATTTACAACTACATGAACAACATATTTAGAGAACAGATGTTTTCTGCTTCTAGCAAGGCAAACTTCTGTGTATTTAATGAACTTATTAAACATTTGGATTTTTATGTAGAAGAATTCGTTTACAGTATGGTAATCTACTTTAAGTCGTGTAATAGGGTAGTGTTTGATTTTTCTGAAAAAAGTACAAAACATTGTTTTAGGAATTAGCTTTTTTTCAGGATCCATTCCCAAATTTCAGTCATTCCTAGATTTCATCCAAAAACTTAGTTTTTTTCTTACAAAATTTACATAATTCCTATAATCTAGTGTTTCCCATAAGCAAGTATTAACTCCATTATCATCTTTCAAATTCGATTAAAACGAGAAGATAATTAATCCCAGCATATTCCAGGAAGTTGGTATGGCCTGTTGACTATAATGGTCTTAAGATTTCTGCTGTTTTTTTTCTTTCACAATTTTCTTTAAATTCAAGTTAGTTAGCATAGTATAGTGTTAGTTCCAGGGGTAGAATTTAGTGACTCCTCACTTGCATATACCGTCCAGGGCTCATTACATCAACTGCTCTCCTTAATGCCCATCACCCAATTACCCCATCCTCCCACCCTCTTCCCCTCCAGCAAACCCCAGTTTGTTTCCTAGAGTTAAGAGTTTCTCTTTTTTTAAATTTTTTTTTAAGATTTATTTTTAGAGAGCCTATATGTGTGAGTTGGGAGTGAGTTGGGAGGGAGAGAAGGGGAGAATCTTCAAGCAGATTCCCTGCTGAGTGCAGAGCCCAATGTGGAACTCGATCTCATGACTCATGAGATCATGACCTGAGCTGAAACCAAGAGTTGGATGCTTAATTGACTGAGCCACCTGGGCTCCCCTAGTTAAGTTTCTCATAGTTTGCCTCTCTATTTTTATCTTATTTGATTTCAGCTGTATTTTAAATAGCTACTGTCTATCTCCCTTGAATAAGGTCACCCTGGATCATAAAAGAGGCTCTCATTATTTGTACTGGCAAGCTTAATAATTTAGTATTAATAACAAAAACGATTTATAAATGCAACCTTTATTTCAACTGATGTTTCTGTTAACCTTGAGGTGCAGGACTGTAATTGGTCAACCAAAGTCTTGACTTGGCTCAGGATACAAGTAAGTCAGGCCCTTACATCTGAGCCTATTCAAAGATCTACATACCATGTTCTCATTTAATGAAATTGATCTCTACTTGAATGCAGTTTTTAAGCTGCTGAATTCTGCACCTGTAGCAATTTCTGGCTGACTTTCAAGAACAGCCCAGGGAATCAGAAATTAAAGAGTAACATGCCTGCACAAAAGTTTAACATCATGGCCCCATGTAGTCTTTGCATTAAATACATTAGAAATTAAGGAAAATGAAGATAAATTAAACAGCAAATATTAAAATTCTGTTGGTCTCAGCATGTATGGAGGTATGGGTTGTGTAGTTATTTGCTTAGTGTCTTTGTGATCTAGATAAAGCCTGATTTGGTTATTTCCTATCACTTTCTAAAATCCTAATACTAGATGTCAGAAATAATGCGATTCTGAATTTTACAAAAATAAAGTTTATCATTATCAAATCTAATAGATCTGCACAAATAATTCAGACAGCAGTGCTGTCAATCAACAGTGCTTCTAAGCAAAGAAATGATTGTCCTGTGTGTTGGCTCAGTGGGACATTTAAATAATCTGCTGCCAGAAGTCTAGCGTCTGCCTAGATAATGTGGTTCCTAACTTAGGTGAAGATTTTCACTCTCAGATAACAGTACCTGTTTTTGTAACTATGGATTGAGAAAACAAAAAAGTTACTATGTTAACAAGTGCAGAAAAAATAATAAAGTTCCCAAATCCCTATCTTGGCCCCTCCAGTGGAATAACGTCAATAGATGTTAAAATGAATGGGCAAAGATTGTTGAAAACAGGAAATGTTACCTTGAAATATCCCTTCTTAGATAACACTATTTCTGTTTTGATTTTTACAAATTGAGAAACTGATACATTTTTACACCTTATTGACACATTGTATTGGTTTGATGTATATAGCAATATTACTGTTGTAGCATTAGTTAGCACCTTTATCATGTCACCTGACATTTTTGTGTGTGATGAAACAATTAAGACTTAGTTTTAGAAACTTTAAAGTTTATTATACAGTATTATTGACTGTATTTACTATGCTGTGTATTAGATCTCCAGAACTTATTTATCTGCTAGTTTTAAGTTTGTCCCCTTACACATCATCCCAATTCCCCAGCCCCTGGTAATCACCATTCACTGTTCTTGAATTCAGTTATTTTAGATTCCACATATAAGTGAGATCATACAGTATTTGTCTTGCTTTATCTGACTTTCCTCACTTAGCATATAAGGCCCTTAAAGTCCATCCCCATTGTTGGAAATGACAGGATTTCATTCTTCCTCATGGCTGAATAATACACCATTATGACTACTACATTGCATGTATATATTCTGCTTCTTTATCCATTCATCTGTTGATGGACACTTTGGTTATTTTTAAGATTTTAAAAATTTATTTATTTGACAGAGAGGTGGAGTGAGCACAAGTAGGCAGAGGGAGAGGGAGAAGCAGGCTGTCTGCCGAGCAGGGAGCCCGATGCTGGGCTCGATCCCAGGACCCCAGGATCATGATCTGAGCCAAAGGCAGCCGCTTAACCGACTGCCACCCAGGTGCCCCAACACTTTGGTTATTTCCAGATCTTGTCTATTACTAATAATGCTGCAGTGAATGTAGGATTATGGATGGCTTTTTCAGTATGATTATTGGGGTCCATTCCTTTGGCTGTATAACCAGGAGTGGGATTACTGGATCATATGATACCTCTGTTTTTAACTTTTTTAAGAGCTGCTATACTGTTGTCTATGATGGCTGTACGATTTTATGTTTCCACCAAGAGTATCAAAGCGTTCTCCTTTCTCCACATCCTTGTTAGCATTTATCTTTTGTCTCTGATGCCAACTTCATAACAGCCGTGAGGTGATAGCTCATTGTGGTTTTGATTTGCATTTCCCTGGTGATGAGTGATGCTGAACATATTTTCATGTACCTGTTGGCCATCTGCATATCTTCTTTGGAGAAATACCTATTCAGATTCTCTGCTCATTTCTTTTCTTTCTTTTTTTCTTTAAAGTACGAGTCACACCCAGCATGGAGCCCAATGCAGCTCTTGAACTCACGACCTTGAGATAAATAATTGGACACTTAAACTAAGCCACCCAGGCACTCCTCTCTGCTAACTTTTTTTCTTTTTTTGTTTTTGTTTTTATGAACCTATAATGTATTATTTGCCCCAGGGGTACAGCTCTGAGAATCATCAGGCTTATGTATGTCACTCTGCTAACTTCTTAATGGATTCTTTCCTTTTTTTTTTTTTTTTTTGCTGAGTTGTATGAGTTCATCATATATGTTGGGTATTAACTCCTTGTGAGATATATGGTTGTGAATATTCTCCTATTCTGTAGATTGCCTTTACAGTTTGATTTTGTTGTTATTAGAGTTCTTTAAAGTATTCCCACTGGTTTTAGTTTTTGTTGCCTGTGCACTTGGTGTCTTTTCCAAGAAATCCTTGCCAAGACTAGTGACACGGATTCTTTCCTTTTGATTTGTGTTTGATTTCAGATCTCGCATTTAAATGATCCATTTTTTCCTCTAAAGATTTATGTATGTATTTTAGAGAGGGAGAGAAAGAGAAGCAGACTCCTGCTTAAGCAACTGAGCCACCCAGGCACCCCTAAGTAATCCATGTTAAGTTAATTTTTGTGAGTAGTGTAAGACAAGAGTTCAGTTTTATTACTCGGCATGTGAATATCCAGTTTTCCCAGTACTGTTTTTTGAAGAGACTGCACCCCCCCCATTGTGTTTTTGGCAATCTTGTAAAAAAATTATTTGACCTTGTATGTGTGGCTAGGTTCGACTGGCCTATGTGCCTGTTTTTATGCCAGTATCATACTGTTAAAATTGTTGTTGCTTTTATTTTTTTTTTTTAAGATTTTATTAGGGTGCCTGGGTGGCTCAGTGGGTTAAAGCCGCTGCCTTCGGCTCAGGTTATGATCCCAGGGTCCTGGGATCGAGGCCCACATCGGGCTCTCTGCTCAGCAGGGAGCCTGCTTCCTCCTCTCTCCTCTCTGCCTGCCTCTCTGCCTACTTGTAATCTCTCTCTCTGTGTCAAATGAATAAATAAAATCTTTAAAAAAAAAGATTTTATTATTTGACAGAGATCACAAGTAGGCAGAGAGGCAGGCAGAGGGAGAGGAGGAAGCAGGCTCCCCACTGAGCAGAGAGCTCAATGTGGGGCTTGATCCCTGGACCCTGGGATCATCACCTGAGCCGAAGGCAGAGGCTTAACCCACTGAGCCACCCAGGCGCCCCAAATTATTGTTGCTTTTATAATATGGCTTGAAATCTGGTAGTGTGATGCCTCTGTCACTGTTTTTCTTAGGATTGCTTCAGTTATTCAGGGTCTTTGGTGGTTCCAAACAAATTTTAGGATAGGGTTTTTCTATAGAAGCTGCTAGGATTTTTTTTTTTTAGATATTTATTTCACAGAGGGAGAGAGATCACAAGGAGGCAGAGAGAGCAGGCAGAGAGAGAGTGGGGGGGAAGCAGGCTCCCTGCTGAGCAGAGAGCCCGATGCGGGCCTCGATCCCAGGACCCTGAGATCATGACCTGAGCCGAAAGCAGAGGCTTTAACCCACTGAGCCACCCAGGCGCCCCTGCTGGGATTTTTGATTGGAATTGCATTGGATCTGTAGCTCACTTTGGGCAGTAATAGTAACTTCACAGTATTGCCCAATTCAAGAGCACAAGGATAACTTTTTCTTTCTTTCTTTCTTTTTTTAAAGATTTTATTTATTTATTTGACAGAGAGAGAGATTACAAGTAGGCAGAGAGGCAGGCAGAGAGAGAGGAGGAAGCAGGCTCCCTACTGAGCAGAGAGCCCTATGCGGCCTCGATCCCAGGACCCTGAGATCATGACCTGAGCTGAAAGCAGAGGCTTTAACCCACTGAGCCACCCAGGCACCCACAAGGATAACTTTCTATTTGTGTTGTCTTCAATCTTTCATCAATGTTTTAAAGTTTTGTTGTGCAGATCTTTCACTTCCTAGGTTGAATTTTTCTCTTTCAAATGGTAAACAGAAGCGCAGTTAATTGCTGTATGGTGATTTTTATATACTAACTTCTCTGAATTCATTTTTTTATTGGAGTCTTTAGGATTTTCTATATATAAGATCATGTCAGCTATAAACCAATAGTTTTAATTTTTCCTTTCTGATACAGATGCCTTCTTTTTCTTGCCTAATTGGTGTGACTAGGACTTCCAGTACTCTGTTGACTGACCAGAAGTGACAAAGTGGGCATCCTTGTCTTGTCCCTAATATTAGAGGAAAGGATTTTAGCTATTCAGTATAATGTTAACTGTGGGCTTGTTGTATACAGCATTTTATTATTCTGGGGATCATTCATTCTGTACCTAATCTGAACTTATCAGGTGTTTTTTTCCACACCAATTACAATGATCATGACCTCTTTCATTTTATTAATGTAGTATATCACTTTTATTGATTTGTATATGATGAATCATCCCTACCTTGTTGGGATGGATTCCACTTGATCATGATGAAGGATTTTTTTAATGTACTAGTGAATTTATTTTGCCAATATATGTATATTAACCTTTTTTTTCCCCCCCGGTTCCTTTTTTCTTGGTGTAACTAACATGCTGTATTATCAGCTTCAGGCAGCCAAAAACAAGTACAAATGATTCCACTTGTGAAATTTAAGAAACAAAACAAAGGAATGGCCAAAAAAAGACAAAAACAAAAAAACCAGACCCTTACATATGGAGAACAAACAAGTGGCTATCAGGGGTGGTGACTGGGGCCAGAGGGAGGTACAGACTTCCAGTTGCAAAATAAGTCACTGAGATGAAAAACATAGGAAATATAGTCAGTAAGTTTGTAAAAACATTGCTTGCCAATATTTTGATAACTCAGGGAAAAATAAACCTTTCAGTGGAGACATTTGCTTCTGATCTTCTTAACCAAGTGATCAAACTTAGCGTACCTGATAGTGGGACAATGGCCATTATGTACATCCTGATTAAAATAAGTACATAATATTGCCTCTAATATTTTTACCAAAAAAGTTAGTTGAATCTATTAATAAACTATCAGACAAATTATGTGGTATATTCTGCAAGATTGTCCTAGTCTCTGGCAAAAAACAAACAAAAAAACCTATTAAAAAAAAAAAGTCCTGTGGACAATTCTATATTAAGGAATAAAGGAAAAAAAGAACAAAATTTCTTCCCTGATCCTGTTTAGATCCTGAGTCAGGAAAAACAAACACGAAAAAAGACTCAAATTCAGTAATAAAATATTTAGGAATATTTTAGGAATTGTTGAAATTTAAGAAATATCTAGTTGTTGAAACTAGTCTCTCTCTCCCTTTCTTTTTAGTATGACTGTTGGTGTCAATTTCCATACGTATGAGAGTTGTATCGTGGTTATGTAGGAAAATGTCCTTGTTTTAATCTTAGGAGCTGATGCTAAAGTATTGAGTGGTTCAGAGGTCTTCAGTTAACTTAAAAGTGGATCAGGAAAATAAAGAACATCACAGGTGTGCACATAAGAGAGTGAGAATATATTGCCATAACTGTTAGGGGTTGGTGGATTTACATGAAGGGCATATGGTGTTCCTGTGCTAGGCTTCCAATGCCTTTGTAGCTTTGAGAATGTTCAAAATAAAAAAAGGAAAATACCTTGAATAAAAGCATACATAGAAATCTAAACGAAACTGAGTTCAATAATGTTCTTATATTAAAAATAAAAGGAATTATGTTTGAACAGTTAGTGAACATTTTATGTGGATGACCCTTTGAGCCTGTAAGCATTGCTCACTAACCTGTAGTTTCACAGACCTCTTGAAGTAACTCTAAATCTACTCATGCTCAACTTTCAGGTATGTCTCCTTGGGAAGGGAGTCTCTGATCTATAGAGGTTAGCTTCCTTGTAATCAAAGCTAGTTTGCTAGACCTCTGTGCCGAGTGTAAAGGTATTCTTGATTTCAAAAATAAAAATTATACCCTGTTGCAGGTGCTTTGGGAGAAACTGCTCTTTCTTCGGCTCTAATGATGTTTGTGTCTATGTTGCCGCAGTGGCTGTTCCACCTCTGACCTGTCCTATGAACATTTTCAGTTCTGTGGAGGAAAAACAACACATTCTCTTAGTTCTGCCTAAAATCAAAATTGGTCTGATCTTATCTATCTTTCCTTGGATATCCTGTTTGCCCTCCAACTTCTGTGATCTTTTATGCTATTGGGACAGATTTTACTTTGCCTTGTAACAACTTGCTGAGTCCATGCTGTGCGTGTGGTCTGTCTTAAGCATGGATAAGACTGTAAATACAGTTTTCAGTAAAACAGTAACTCCAGGAAGGGGTGTCCTTATTAAAAAAGTATGATCATAAATTCAGATAAAACAGTGGTCTGATAGGGGAAGGGAGGGAAAACTGAAGGGGGAGAAAACAGAGGGAGATGAACCATGAGAGACTATGGACTCTGGGAAACTGAGGGTTTCAGAGGGGAGGGAGGTGGAGGGATGGGGTTACAGGGTGAAGGGTAGTGAGGAGGGCACATGTCGTGATGAGCACTGGATGTTATATACAACTAATGAAGCACTGAACACTACATCAAAAACTAATGTACTATACAGTGGCTAACTGAACATAATAAAATGAAACACAATATTTAACATATTTTGTCTTGGAGTGCCTGGGTGGCACAGTCAGTTGAGTGTCCAGCTCTTAGTTTCAGCTTAGGTTGTGATCTCAGGGTGCTGGGATCAAGCCCTGGATCAGGCTTTTTGCACTCAGTGCCAAGTCTGCTTGAATTTCTCTTTTCCTCTCCCTCTGCCTTTCCTGCTTGTGCTCTCTCAACTAAATAAACCTTTAAAAAAATATATATATATATATACTCTTACAGTAAATTCTAAAAACTGTTTTGGTAAAATAAAAAATTGCATAAAACATATAACTTAGTGAATTAAGGCAAATAACTTTATAAATAACCCATGTGAAGAAATAGAAAGTTTCTAGTCACCTTAGAAGCCTTTTGCATGTTTTATATTTGGAATTCCCCATTCTATTCACAACCTCTTCCACTTCTAAACATAACTGGCATACTGACATTTAAAGTAATCACTTTTTTGCTTTTCTTTATTGTCTTACCATCAAAGTGTCCAACCTCGAGTACTTCGGTACCCTCCCTCCCTGTCGCCTTTCCTTTGTACATACAATGTCTCTGCAGTATGGAATAATTCAGTCCCTTTATGATCTCTTTAATGTACAGGTTTTTCTTTTGCTCCTCTCCCAACCTATTTGTTGAAGAAACTCCAGCATGGGCTTTGGCACATTCCTCTGCCCTTTTCATTTCCTGTGTATTGGTACCCGCAATAGAAACTTAAGTACATGTGAATTTCTTGGCAAGACTAATTCATGGGTGGGACGTGTTCTTTACTGTTGATGTTAGCAGCCATTGCTGTACATTGCTCACATTCATACATTTGTGAATATTGCATAGTTAGGATACTCTAATTCTATCTTCATCTATTAATTGAAACCTTAAGAAGTGTACCCTCATCTACTATTTGGTTATTCCTAGGTGTAGCTAGAATTGGAAAGACAGCATAAATACCCTTTCTTAGTAGCTACCCGTTTTCAAATTAATGAATGGTTCACTATGATCTTACGAGACCGATCAATTCGGCTACTCTGTTAATAAAAATCATTTTGAATTAAAGGGGTTAACTATATTTTGTGTCTTAATCCATTGTGATTATCCTTATTAAAAATGGCCTCTTTTGGCTGTGGAGTCCTTCTTAGCTTGGCTCCTGAGTCCTTGGCATATACCCTTAGTAGTCTTTAATAGCATCTTTGCTCTCTGGTGGGATAATAGGTTGCAGTTGATCTTGTGCATTTTCTGTTCTAAACATGCAATCGGCCATTCCCCAAGGGCCCCTGGTGTTTTGTAGGGGGAAATGGTTTTCAAGACCATAACCTGAGTGGTAGGGCTGTTCACTGCTACTGGGCTGGTTGTTTCTAGGCTTTTTCAGTGGACAGTGTGGAAGAAATAATCTCCAAAACATATAAAAATATTATATAATGAGAAATACATGAAAATTAAATTCATGACTACGGTTTCTGTTTAGTAGCTTCTATCTTACATCTGAATCTTCTTTCCTCCATGCCAGACATTTTGATTTTTCAAGGAGATAGGATGAATGAATTAGAATATCACATAATTACTCAATTATTTTATTCCACGTCACTTACACAGCAGGCTCAGAATTACACAGGACTATTATCACCCACATAAAAAGAATTAATATTCCTTGATGCACATGTTTCCTCATTCCCCATTAAAAAATTATACAATTTCTTTATGATGAGAACATAGTGTGAAATAGTGTATTATCACACTTTTAACCTTCACTGTGTCCTGGCTCTACAAGTAAGTGTATCTTAATGTTCATCTCTTGTCCTTAGGTTAGTGTTTCTCTAATTACTTGGGAATTAAACTTGTTCTCTAATACATCCCTGAGGGAAATCATGGGGACAAATACTGAGCTTTTATGTATTGATACTAGGTTGATGTAGTCATATTTGTAAGTTAGTTTGAGCAGATACCAAATCCTTGACTTACGTTGGCTTTCCTTGAAAACTCACTATCTTACTCTATTTTCCTTTTGCATAAAACATTGTTATTGAGAAGTCCGATTAAAAATAGGATTTCTTGGGGGCACCTGGGTGGCTCATTTGATTAAGTGTCTGCCTTCGGCTCAGGTTGTGATCCCGGGTTCCTGAGATTGAGCCCTGCATCAGGCTCCCTGTTTAGAGAGGGGTCTCCTGCTTGTGTTCTCTCATGTGTGCTCACTCTCAAATAAAATCTTTAAAATGTGTGATTTTGTGAGAAGTAATAACAGTCTTTGGATATATTTTTTCTTTTCCATTTTATTGGAATTTTACTAGGCAAATGGTAATTTCTTTTTAGGTACACTAGTTTCTTTTTTTTCTTTTTTTTTTTTAGGTACACTAGTTTCAATATTCAGTTTCAGTATGTAGTTTCAGTGTTTTTTTGTTTTGTTTTTTTTTAAAGATTTATTTGACAGCACAAGCAGGCAGAGCAGCAGGGAGAGGGAGAAGCAGATTCCCTGCTGAGCAGGGAGCCCCATACAGGGCTTAAGCCCAGGGCCCTGAGACCATGACCTGAGCCAAAGGCAGATGCCTAACTGACTGAGCCACCCAGGCACCACTTTAATATCAGTTTTGTTTTGTTTTGTTTTTAAATTGTTGGATCTTCTCTACTTTTGATATCTGGCCCTTTCTCTCAAATCTTTGTTTCCACCTTTTTAAAAAATAGACCATATTTTTAAAAACATTTTTAGGTTCTCAGCAAAACTGAGCAGAAAGCAGAGTTCCCAGATAGCCCCAGCTCCTCCCACACACAGCCTTTCCAATCATCAGCACCCCCTCATCAGGGTATATTTGTTAAAAAAGAACCTACATTGACATATTGTCACCCAAAGTCCATAATTTATATCAGCGTTTACTCAAGTGTTGAACATCCTATGGGTTTTTTTTTAACTTTTTTTTTTAAGATTTTATTTTTTCATTTGACACAGAGAGATTACAAGTAGGCAGAGAGGCAGGCAGAGAGAGAGGAGAGAGGAGGAAGCAGGCTCCCCACTGAGCAGAGAGCTGGATGGTGGGCCTCGATCCCAGGACCCTGGGATCATGACCTGAGCCGAAGGCAGAGGCTTTAACCCACTGAGCCACCCAGGCGCCCCATCCTATGGGTTTTAACATATGTATCCAATCACTGTAATATCATTCAGAATAGTTTCACTGCCCTAAAAATCTTGTGTTCTGCCTCTTGCTTGCTCCCTCTCACCAACCTCTGTGAACCACTGATCTTTTCAGTGTCTTAGGCTTTGCCTTTTCCAGAATGTCATAGAGTTGAATTGCACAGCATGTAGCCTTTACAGATTGGCTTACTGCACTTAGTAATATGCATTGAAAATTCCTCCTTGTCTTTTCATGACTCAACAGCACCCCCCCCACCCCCAGGTTCCTGGTGCTTAATAATATGCTATTGTTTGGAAGTACCATGATCTATCCATTCATCTACTAACCTCTAGGTTGCTTCCAAGTTTTGGCAATTGGCAATTGTGAATAAGACTGCTATTAATATCCAACCTATGTAGGTTTTTGTGCAGATACAAATTTTAACTCATTCGGGTAAATATTTAAGAGGTGCAATTCCTGGATGACTTGTTAAGAGTCTGTTTTGTAAGGAAATGTCTTTTAGAGTGGCTGTGCTTCCTGTTACTCCCCAACCTCACCAGCATTTAGTGTTGCCAGTATTTGGGACTTTCATCATTCTGATGGGTGTGTAGTGGCATCTAAATGTTCAGTAATTTTCTTCTGGATTTTTAAAATTTCCTTTCCTTTTGCCTTTTATGTCTCTAATGTCTACTTTCTACTATTCCTTCTAGTTGGATGTTCTTTTATAAAATGACTCTTGTATTTCTAATGCCCTTCTGAATTCTATCACCTCATTTCTCTGATCCTGATTTATGTTGATCTTTCATGTCTTATCATTTATATTGTATTTAGCTCATTTTGAAATATCCATTTCCAGATACTTTTTGGAGATGGCTTTATGGAATGCTTTTATTCTGGGATTTTAGCAGTGGGATCCCAAATGTGTCTTTTGTGAACCTGTTTTCCCAGTTTTAAATTAGGGAGAATATTCTTAATCTTTTTGTGGCTAATTCTAAATACTGAACCAAATTTTAAAATTTAGTGGAAGCACAAATCACTCAGTGAATAAAATATTTCTAAAACAGATTATAAAAAGTCAACTCATTGTCTTCCATGTAAACCACATATCCTCCAAGTCACTTGGTAAATCCTCTGAAGCTGTTTCTTGGTGTATAATCATGATGACCATTTTCTCGTATTTCTCAAATTATTATAATAGGAGATTCAGGTTGCTGTTTTTCTGTTGGTTGGTTTTATATGAAATTTTATTAAACTTTCAGAAGAAGTTTTAGAGTACTTTCAGAAGAAGTACTCTAAAGGTAGCTCTTCTACTCTTTGGTGTAGCCTTAAAACACCTGGTTTACTTTTTGAGATCTCCTGGCTCTGTCCTTATGTCCAACTTCTACATGAGTTTTTCCCTTTCTCTTTTTTATGTATGTTTCTTAATTTGGACTTTTATTTCTAGTGCTTTATTCTCAGTGTTGGGCTTTGTCCTGAAAGGGAGATTTGGAAGTTGGTTTTGAGAGTTCATGGTGAACAGATTGCTCCAGTCTCCGCAGAATTTGTTGCAGAGGTCCTCATACTCACCTGCTAGTAGTGTATGCAGATTGTATACCAGGCAGTCCTAGGTACTGTTCTCACACTGGCCCTCTGAAATGTCCAGTGATTTCTCTTGGCTATTTTAGGATTCTTAGGACTATAGGATACCTAGTTGATTATTTAGATGTCCTCTGGTGTGGATGTTATGCATATCTTATAGCTATTAAAAGTTTGTCTATACCTGCCTATATTATGAGGTGCATGAAGATAGTTGGTCACTTAAGTTTTTTGAAGACCTGGGTCATATGCTTTTCTAGCTTAATATCTGCTTTGTATGGTGTGATTTAAGGAGATTCGAAAACTAAGCTGCCACTTCCACCATCATCCTGAATCAAATTTTATTATTTTATGTTCAAGAGTATATTAACGAAAGTAGTACATAGTTGAGTCATTTATGGAATTAGTTTCAATACAAAGATGATTTTGTAACTTTTTTGTGTATATGGGAGTATATGAAAATTTCCTTGAGTTAGGGCCAATTATCTAGCACTGTGAACCATGGACTCTTAGGAAATTGACTGAGTCATTACATAAAATGGTGGCTTTTTTCTTCATTCAGTCCTCTGACTTTTGCCTTACATCCTTTTTAAAGAAGGGTAAGAGTGGTAATTCTCAAGGACCACAAACATGGATTTCCCACCATTATAGTAATTTTCCTTTCCAAAATCATCAGTAGTGGGGGCGCCTGGGTGGCTCAGTGGTTTGAAGCCTCTGCCTTTGGCTCAGGTCATGATCTCAGGGTCCTGGGATCGAGGCCCGCATTGGGCTTCCTGCTCAACGGGGAGCCTGCTTCCTCCTCTCTCTCTGCCTGCTTGTGATCTCTCTGTGTGTGTCAAATAAATAAATAAAATCTTAAAAAAAAATCAGTAGTGGGCGCCTGGGTGGCTCAGTTGGTTAAAGCCTCTGCCTTCAGCTCAGGTCATGATCTCAGGGTCCTGGGATGGAGTCCTGCATCCGGCTCCCTGATCCACGGGGAGCCTGCTTCCTCCTCTCTTCTGTCTGCCTACTTGTAATCTCTCTCTGTGTCAAATAAATAAAAAATCTTAAAAAAAAATCATCAGTAGTACTCTATTTCCTAATTCTCTTCACTTCTGGGATACACTTCTGCTTTTTTGAGAAACTCCTTGGGATGCCTGTGTGGCTCAGTTAGTTGAGCAGCTGATTCTTGGTTTCAGCTCAGATTGTGATCTCAGGGTCTTGGGATGGAGCCCCACGGGGGCTCTGCACTTGGCGTGGGTCTGCTTGAGATTCTCTGCCTCTGCCCTCCCCACTGCCCATCCCCTGCTTGTGCTCTCTCTCAAAATTTTGAAAATCTTAAAAAAATCTTCTAACTCTTTCAGTTTTGTATAGGGTAATATTCTTTAGATGTATAAGCAATATCAAATCCTAAATTTTTCTTTCATAGGTTTCTTTGTTGAACTATTGAGGTCTTACTGCCAGTGTAGGAGAAAATTTTAGTGGTGAAGAGCATAAAGAAAACTGGGAGCAAAACCATGGAACACTGGAAAAATTAGCTTCAAGCCATACTCAAGTACACATAGTTTTCTAGCTCAGACCTTAAAAAAAAACTCCCACATTTCCTGTCTTTTGCCCATTTCTACAGTGTACACTTGGTGTCTAGATACAGTTTGATCATCAGTTTTGTTCTCTATATGAATAAACAGGTTTCCTTGGAGGTATTTGATATTTCCTGCTTTAAGGCTGGAGAAAAAACCAGGATGTGTCTGAAATATCTGCTGTCAGAAGGCAAGAATCCTTTAAAAGCATGTAAGAGGCAGAATAAAGAATGAATATATCTGCTAAAGGGGACTTCCCACGAGCATCAAATAATAGAAAAAATAGTATTTAGAAATAGGCATCTGTAAAAAACCATGAATTTCTAATAACACCCCAAGTAAAAAGTTAATAAGTATGCAGGAAGTTAGTAATATAAAAAAAGCTTATGTATGTGGGTGCTTTAAACATTGATTTTTACAGCAGAGTATATTAGATGGGGTATTTTCCTTCTATTAATTACAACTACACATGCACACACTTGTTTCTATGTAAGCAGGAAAGAAATCGTGTATAAAGAAACTCTACCAAGAACAGGAATTATAATAAAAAATCCGATATTTTCATCAATAAGATGGAAATTTCAAATGTTTCCAGTAAAATAGCTTAATCTCTCATCTCTAAGCCTAGTAGCCCAAGAGGTGACCTGTTTAGAGATTAAATTTTAGGTGCTTCCAGTAATTTAAATAAATCTTGTAAAAAAAAAATATATACTCTTAAATGTCAATAAACTAGGTACATACATCATAGTGACAAGGACAGTAGATTAGAAACCAAAGTTTAAGAATATATCATTTCTGGAAAAGTAACCAAATTTCCAAAACAAACAAACAAACAAACATGTATTATATAAAAGGATTCAGTTTATGATGTCCTCTGTCACTTGTTTGAATCACTATGGCCATTACAGTGACAGCTGAGGTTCCAGCCAGGGTCACCTAGCCAACAACTCAGAATCTGCCACTTTGGTGTGTATGAGACTAATCTTTTTCCTTTGTGTCTGGTTAGACTAACAAAACTCCTAGGCATCTAAAAATAGCACTAGCAGTGTATAAAAATAAAGGTAGGAATAAAAGACAAAATTAAACATGTCTTAGCATTTTGATGACGGGCTTTAATGTGTTAAGTTTTGTAATGATTTGTATGCAATTTGTCTGCTATTTTAGATGCTTAATACATTCAAAGGAATCAACCATACTCAATTTGTAATTACAGCTTAAATTGAGGAGATTTAATCAAATTTATAATTGATGTCTAAGTCCTCAGTAAAATGATTTTTCAGGTTTTTATCAGATACAAGTTTAATAAACTGAGTATGAAAAGACCACAGTAATGTATATCCCTCTCCTTGAATTAAAAATCCCTTAGTCATAATCACTGGTTCTCTGTAAAGGAAGCTTTTAATTTAAAACCTATCTTTTCTCATATATGTAACTTTAACGTCCTTTTCAAGTTTGCTTTTCCCTGCATTTAAGAAGCTGCAGTGGCGAAACCCAACCAACATTATAACTGACCACATTGTGATCTGTCATTGTCTACCACCATCCCTTGGTCATCTATTCCAGTCATTGCTAAAATGAGAGCAGAGAAGAATCAAGCACAGTGAAGAAGTTGGTTGTGTAGGAGTGAAATTGTCATCTTGAGTATTAAATTTGCAGAATTCTACCTCTGTGCTTTACTTCACAGGCTCTTAGGTAATGACCTGAAGGAGAGAGAAGTGAGGCATAGAATATTCTGATGTTTACTCTTTTGTCTTCACCTGCCCCTTCCTCTTGGGGAGACCTTCTTTTCCATTTTTTCCCCATGTGCTTTTGGTGCCATTACAATTATAGCCCCTATTTCCTCCCCACAGAGAAGAACATGTGTCACATAAAGCTTCAGAGTTGAACACCCTCTTGGTCACGGAGACTAAATGAATGACTTAAAACTCCTTTGAAGTTTGTTTGTTTGTTTGTTTTCCTTAAATAATGGAGCAGAAGGACAAGATGTCTAACCCTCAGCCTCCACTTTGGTCTCAACTTGAAAAGTACTGTTCTAAATGGTGACCATGTCCATGATCTCTGATTCATTATTGAGTCCATCCATGGTCAAATGGTGCAATGAGGAGGATTCATAGAGCAAAGAAAGATGGGAGCTGCACAGGCAAGAGGCTTACAGTGCGGGAGCCTCAGCTCCTAGCACCTGAAGTCCCTGGTTTTTATAACACTTATTCCAGCTCAGGAGTCAGTTATTATTTATGAATCCACCATTTTTTGTCTTACTGTGTGATAATGAATCTGGACTTTGCAGACTTACACTTCTTTACAACTGGGTTGATGTTAAGCTCTGCCAGTAGGTGGTGCTGTGTGGAGATGGCAAGATGGGAGAAAGAACACTGGGGCTTTTCTTTGTTCTCTGTTGCTGTCCTTGTTTTGGGGGGCGGGGGATTCCCAGATTGGGGATCAGCGGGTCCTGGAAACCCTTGCTACAGCAGTAACTGACTCCCATGGTTCTGGAAAGTAGCCTGGAGCCTGTTTCCTGTTCACCTTGATTAACTGTTAGCATATTTCTGCAATGGCTAGTTCCTCCTCAAATGTCAGAATCCTTCTCCTGTGGAGTCAAGGAGACCCGTCCCTTATTCACCTTTTTTTCTCAGACCTACAATGGTAGGCACTTTCTGAAATTGCTATCCCGTTATACCTTGAGGTTCTTCTACAACTTTTAATAATTAACTACCTTCTACCTAGTTTATCTTTGCATTAATATTTCCCTTGTTCCAATCATTGCTGTGGTTTTGTCTAATTAGACCCCAAGGGACATAGGGAACTATGTTTATTACTTCCTAATACTACTTTTTCTTAAGGGAACTCAGTGTGGGTTTCTGACACTTTAAAGAAAGCCCTGACTAGTCTTCCCTTACATCAGCCCTTCATAGTTATTGTTTGGGCTCATTCATTAAATTATCACTCATTAAAACATCATTAAGTCATTAAAAGTATGTGAGGCACTGAGCCAAGCGCTATATTAGAGACTTGGGGTATAAAGATTAGTATGCTAACCTGCTCAAGATGGTAGACAATCATGTAAACAAATAATAATGATACTTAAAGTATTGGGTAGACAGACATGTAGACAAAGAATTAAAAAAAAAAACCACAATGTGATAGATACTTCAATAAAAGTATGCACAAAGGCATGAAGAACCAGAGAAAGGACTGATGAATTTTTTCCAGGAGGGAAGATTAAGAAAATGGCCAAAGAACACTTAAAAGAGGAGTAAAAGTTTTTAGCAGGAACTTAAGGGATAAATAGATACTAGGGAGGGAGGTGGCAGACAGAAGAACAAACCAAGGTAAAGAAGTCTGGGGTTGCTTAGCCTGTTGAGAGAAACCAATGTGGTCACTGGACATGAGGGGAAAAGAGAAGGGGACTGTAGTATTCCAGTTTGATTAAAAAGGACTCTGTTTATTATGTTAAGGAGTTTGGGCATATTGGTAACAGGAAGAGGAAAACACATGTTTTAGCTACATGCTAGAAGGCACAGTGCCAGGTGATTACATGCATTAGTGTATATTAAAAACATAGGGTGGATACTCTTATTACTCCATTAGCATTTAAGAAAGTAAGTTCAAGACCACTGAAATAACTTGCCCATGATTGCACAATAGTATATGGTGAAGGATTCTTTAACTCAAATAGACCTGATTCCAAAGCCTAGCATTTTGCCATTAAGCTGGACTGTTTCCATGGACAATAAATACACAGTAGGTTTTTTTATCACTAATCCAAATTATGACCTATTATCCATTGTCTCCTAATTCAGTGGTATACTAGAGCTGGCTCTTACCAGTTCATAAGAGCAAACTGTGCACACGTTTTTCCAATTCTGAGGAGTGGTATTATGTTGGTAGCTTGAAGTTGGCCATAGAGCAGTAGTATTGATGCCATGGACATAGGCAAACACTACAAAGCAGATTTCTTTAAAATTGGTTGTTAAATGTACACCAACACATCTCTGCTGCAAATCGTCGATTTTTTTTCTAAAAAAAAGGTATTGAATTATGGAACTATTGTTCTTCTACCCATTTTTCTTTCTTGTAAATCAAATAATTTTTGATTTAGTGCTTAAAAACCTCTCCAGGATTTTTTTTCCCCAAACCCTTCCAGAATTAAAGTACATGAATCCACAGGGTATCTTCATATATGAGCCGACTGTTCATGAGCATAAAGTCAAAATACCTACCAAGAGCCCTGTTTTCTCTTTAACTACCAGTTTGATTACTGTAATTGATGATTTTATTTATAAACTATTTTTCATTACAAATTTTATATCACTGTAAAATTAGTCAATCTGGATTGCCGTGGCCACTTTATGTGATCAAGTAGTGTACACACACACACACACACACACACACTTTTAGTAACTGGGATAATATTTACTTTCCCTTTCTATCCTTTCCTTTAGGCTTAAGTACATAGTTGACACTTTTAAGCTCATGTTTCTTGAGTGTTCTTTGTTGGCTTTTTATAATATATTAAGTGATTTGTCAGGAAGGAATCCCAAACTCATAGTGGACAGCAAGGAATAAACCTTCCACAACTACGTAAGTACAAACCTAGAAAACGGCTTCAATGAGACAGTTAATTCTTCAAGAACAGCAGTCTGCAGGAGTGTCCATACCCCCATGTCTTACAGGCAATGCAGTGAGCCTACTGTGTGAAAAGTTATGCTGCAGGAGAGGAACATAGCACCCAAGGGCTCACGGTCTTTTAGAGGAAACAGGAAACAAGCAAGTACCAATAATTACAGAGAGCAACAGATGGCCAAAAAATCACCGCCATCCCACTAGCAGACAATGATGACCCAATGTCCTAAACATATAAATATCTAACTTAGAGGGTGCAGGTCACTCTAGTTCAGGGTTTATTCAGCTTGATGTGGATCACCATTACATGGGTTTGGTTAAGCCTCATTAGCAGTGTCCCTGAGACCTACAAACTTGTCATAGGTGATATAACCCACAGTTGCTTGGGCCTCAAATACGAATACAAATTTTTATCAGTCCTATTGAAACAAGGTTGTCACAGTCCATGTTTGTCCTGTGTGGGAGAGGGGAGATCTACACTGAGAGCCTTCGACAATAGTGTTGAGCACAGAAAAATTCCTGGACAGTCATGCTCATATGAATTTTTCTGTTCCCATAGCATGTGAATGAGAACCGTAAAACCATCCGAGGATCAGATTCCCGGTTCAGATGTTGCTTGACTCAGACCACATGATTGTTTGGCTAAGTTCTGGTGCTAGGTCTAGGGGACAAGATGATCATTATTCATTTTTCTCTCTCTCCATGCTTCTCAGGCTCCTAAGGTCTTTTCTTCTTAGGTGCTAGAGTTGTTATTGTCCTTTTACAGCTACATAGTTTAAATGTATTAGCCACTCCTTTCCTTGGCCTAGCCTGATGGGTCAGGCATCAAGTGGGCTGTGGCACAGTGGTAGGCTTGCAATGACTTACTGTGCCTCCATCACTTCCCAAGTGGGCTACTCCAAGCAGGGATATTGTAGAGTTCACACATTCTTCCAGCTGCTCAATTTGCTCATAGTCTGTGATCTGTCATACTTAGTAACTGAAACCAAGTGCAGTCCAAGCAACAGGTGGGAGTCACTCACACCTTGTTATTTAATTGCCACCCTAAAGTGAAACTCTTCGGGCCTCCCAGATACTAGAGTCGGGGGGAAAAAAGGCATATTCCCCTGTAAAAAACAGCTGCCTCTCATGCCCTTACTGTCTCACTAACAAGTTAGTCCACAATGATGACAATCTGGCCATCTTTTTCAGTCAAATATTTAACTAAAATATTCATTTCACCTTTTGATTAGACCAGTAGCTGCAGGACCATAAGGGTGTGAAATACCTATTGAATGCCATTCCCATTTTCCCACTGTTGAGTCCCTTTTCCCATTAATGAGACGTCACTATTGTACTGTAAAGACCCAGATACCCAAAAACATGTTCTAGTTGAATCAGTAGTACTACTATGTGGTCATAGCTGGAGTAATTGTCAGTGGTTTCCAGACAATGTTGGTAGCAATAAGATAGGGGATCAGTGTGGTCTCTCTGCCAGGAATGGGTAGAGACTTTGAGATATGCACCTTTCCTTGGGTATGAGACTTACAGTCCCTCTGGGACAGAGATCTTGGACTCACCCCAAGTACCCTGCTTCTGTTAAGGACTGTCAGATTTTGCAGAATATAGGGTCAGACAGTGGAGGTACTGAAGGAATTGTTTGTTCTAAGAAAGCTACCTAGCTCCCAGCTTCTTAATTTCTCTGGTGGAACAACATTGATCTCCAGGGAGGACTCTTGTTCTGTAAAGGCACTTTGAGTTCCATTGGCCTTGGGGAAGTCTCCCTGGGAGGGCCATTATACAGTCATTGAAACAAAGTAGGAAGCCTTATTGCAAAGCATAACTTTGTCTCAACTCAGTTGTCTGCATATGCTGGAATCATGGTGTCAAGAGTGAGCTGGCCTAGGTGTTGCCATTCACCTGAGAGGATAAAATCTCTAGTTCCCTCATCACAGAAATGCACTAGTCATATCTCTAACAGATCCTAAATTTGTTGGTCTAAGTGGTTCTACATTTCTCTCCCCTCCTCTCACTGTGGATCTGTATCTTGGTACTCTGGAAGTCTGCTGTAATGATTCTAGTGCATGTGAAAACAGGGTGTGATTATGTTTTCTTCCCTGATGGGGGCCCAGGGTGTTTTCTTAGTGCATTACTCCATATAGCAAGAATACCATGGCACTGGTTGAACAGCTTATTTCTTTTTGTTGTAGTTGTTAAAAGATTTATTTAGGAGAGAAGGAGAGAGAGAGTGAGGAGGGGCAGATGGGGGAGAGGGAGAGATTCTCCAGCAGACTCCCTGCTGAGCGAGGAGCCCGAGGACGCGGGGCTCAATTTCCCGACCCTGAGGTCATGACCTGAGCTGAAATCAAGTGAGCTGTTCAACCAACTGAGCAACACTGGTGCACTGGGTAGCTTGTTTTTATTCTACTTTTAACAATTCAACCTCTATTCACTGACTCAACTCTTGTTTGTTAGCAGCTGGGACAGTGGGGGATCACTGATTCCTTTCACACTCAGCCCATCACATGGAGCATTTGCTACTAGTCCCTGGGAGTTTTCTTACATCCTAGAACTTGACCCATGAAACTCTTTCCTTTTCTTTTCCAAAAGTTATTGTCTGGGCACCTAGGTTGCTGTTTTAGAAGAATCACAACCCCATAGCTATGTCATAACTTAAGTGCAAAAAAAGATAATAAGGCACAATGGATCAGAGGAAGACTGTTGACTACTCACAGTACATTGGAGTGGGGAATGTCAGTATGGTAGTGCTAGTTTCATGGTCCCTAAATTCCACAGGGCATGGTTATGGGTCTAGACCTGGGTTATACTCTTAGTTGGTTGTGACATGAACACCGGACCAAGGGTGCAGCACCTTTTGCAGTAAGCAGCAAACAAAACCATCTCTCCTGGGGGGAGTAACACAGTAGTCATTCTGCGCTCACCTTAACTTAATTGCTTGTGTGACGAGCTACAGAAATTGCTCAGGGGACAGTCATGCCTTGTAGTTTGGCACACTCTGCAAGGATGTGTGGGAGGGAGCACTCAGGGCCCATAGCAGATTGCCTCTTCTATTGCTTGTATGTCTGTGTTTCTAGAACTATATGTATTTACAAATGACAAGTGATTACATTTTAGGGGGTTTTTATATGAATAGAGGTGCAATTGTCTGTGACTGTCCCTAAATTCTCCATTACTAAGAACATCACCCACATTGGTAAGCAGGTAATGAAGAGGAAGTTTGAGACCATTAAACCAGGAAACCTTTTCTCCTGTCTTCTATTTTCTTACCATTTTTCCTACATGCCTGATGACAAGTTTAAAAAGATAAATTGATTTTTGAATCTCTGTTGATCTAAGAAGCACTGTTGCAGGTATGCAATTACTCGGACCATTGCAGTATCACTCAGCCAGTTTCCTTCTAGATTGACTGTTACACAACTCCGGTCTAATCTTCAAGTACCTCTTTCAGTCACTCTTCTGTTGTGGACTTGCTGTTCCCTTCAAAGGAAGTGTACAAACTTCCAATCTGAATATTCAAAGTTTCCTATAAGGGTAATCACATGTCTGGTAGCTGCTTTTTAAAGTAGTAAGGGGAGAGTCCTTTTTAGAGTAGTAAGTAGTCAGTTCCTTTATTCATGATACAATCTAGAGGTCAGTTGTACACTCCTCTATTTTCCATTTCCTCATTTATTCCTTACCCTTTACAGTCTAGAACATGCCCCACTTCATGACAACAAAAAGGAAAATAGCTTAGAACAGTGAGTTTTCATGTCTGGCACTTAACATTACTTTTCAACTCTGCCTTTACTTGCCAGCTAGATTGCAAAGTCCCTGTGGGTTGCATATTCTATTTACCATATGGGTGGTCTACCACTGTAGCTTGTCTAAAGTGGTAAGTATGTATTCTGTGGTGGATAGATGGATGGATGGATTTTTTTTCTTTGTCAATAGCTGAGGTGTTTCAGGTGAGGTAACTTTGTTTCTTGATGTTAATTTCATCCAAAATTCTATCTACTTTAAGTATTATAGGACAACTTTTGATACTTTAATGGATTTCATTATGGTGGTTTTTCATATGATAGACTTCTCATAGAATTTCATATTTTCTCTATGTATCTTCTCTGAGGATTAAATTCCCGCTACTCTGAATGGGATCCATCTGTTTTCTCACTGATTGAATTATGTGTTCCACTCACTTTCTTTGAATGATTCTCAAAACTGGTGCAGCTAAGAGAAAGGCAAATGAGCTGTGTGAAGAACTCAAACTGACTTGGATATACACTAAATTTAGACTATTGTAATGGCTACCTGGGTAGTGAACTACCATATAATGCAATAATCTCTGACTGATTGCTTTGGTTAAATAATTTTTTAGAAAAACACATTTGGCATAAATTGCTTACATTCCTTATTCACTAAATAGAGTATTTCATCTTTTGTCAAGATCCAACTCCCTCAAGTATTTATTTCAGAAAGAAAAAAAGAATTTATTCATTGAGTTCAGAATCGTCTGATCCCTTAGCAGCCCCAAAAGTAATATTTTTATGATCTTTCAAAGCCCTAATGTCTTTAGGACAACAGTAAAAAATATAGACTGTGTACCATCAACAAATCAAAAAATATTTATAGACCCTCTTCCCACATGGAAGAGAGGAAAGCGAGGCCATCTGCAGAGACCAAGATTTACTGAACTGAAGGGGGAGGAGTGGAGTGATAAAGTGACCCTGCCATTTTGCAATATATCTGGAAAGAAGAAAGGGCACCTATGTGAAGTGCGAAGAGAGGTGAGGTGAGGCTAGGCCTGGGGAGTATTTGTGGTAACTTCATGAGTTTTGTTTTGTTTTGAGTTTTAATTTTTTTAGGAACCTTTGCACTCAATGTGGGGCTCAAGCTCATGACCCTGAGATCAAGAGTCATATGTTCTTCTGACTGAGCCAGTCAGGCACTCCTCATGAGGCATTTTTAGGCTCAGAAAAAGCTAGAATGATTAGAAGAAGATGAATTGGATGAAATAGCTTTCCTCCTTGAATGATAAAGCACCAATTTCAACACATTTATGCAAGTTAAATTTAACTTTTTTTTTAAGATTTTATTTATTTATTTGACAGAGATAGTGAGCACAAGTAGGCAGAGTGACAGGCAGAGGGAGAGGGAGAGGGAGAAGCAGGCTTTCCACCGAGCAGGGAGCCCGATGTGGGACTCGATCCCAGGACCCTGAGATCATGACCTGAGCCGAAGGCAGAGGCTTAACCGACTGAGCCACCCAGGCGCCCAAATCTAACTTGTTAAAACTGTGCTAATTCATACAAATGTTATAATTTATATAAGAGTCTCTGACTTTGGAGTGTCAAAATACTTAACAACTGATAATGGCCAGTGACTAATCAGGACCCTGGTCACAGTAACACTTTGAGGAAGCCAGGTGTTAATCTTTTTGATTTAGGATCCTGGAGATGTCAGGGTGGTTGGAAGGGAAGGCCTGATAAGGCAAGGAGGCACTCAAGATGCTGGGCAGTGACTACAATATGAATGTATTGTAATACATTACAAACTAATATGGCTATCCTAGTGTATAGTGGCTGAGTATTAATCAGTGTTGATTCTAAAATTCTACCTCTGGAATTTTTTCTCAGGAAGTGAGCCCAAATGTTCAAAAAACTATATGCAGGCTGATACTCAGTGATAATTTAAAATATATATTCCATAAGAGACTGTTTAAATTTCGATGTATTTAATCAGAGTATTATGAAGTTTACGAAAAGGTTATGAAGGCTTTGTGATAATACACAAATGACTATCATACATTGTTGAGTTATAATGTGTGCTGCACACATGCATTTAAAATAGACACTATAGGAACGGTTTTCTGTTACTTGCTGTTTGAGGTTCTATTATGTATGGACACAGTGGAAACTGAAGAACTTTTTTCATACACAGTTGAGTCAAACCAAATCTTTTTAAATTGTGCAGTGGGTTTTTAAAAACATAAATGCAGGATTTTAAAGTAACCTTTAAAGGAGTTGATCTTTCATGTTTTGGTCCACTATTGCAGACATCCACGTTCTATTAACACACGTGTTCTACCACCCAAGCCAATAGCATAGTGTTCATTCTTGTTTCATCTTTTCTTCATCTCATCCATCAACAAATCTCTATCAGCAGCCTTTTCAAAATCTGTGATTAATCTCTCTCTCCCAGCTCCCATTACCACTATCTTATCCTAAGTAGCCACCATCTTTTGTCTGAATTCCTATTGTAGTCTAGCAGCTTTCACTCCTACCCTATCTCCAGGACATACAAGTTATTCTCCATATAACAGTTGGAGTGATCATTTTGACATGTCAGCCAGATCATGTCACATTCCTTAAAATCCTTAAGTATCATGCTATTCTCTTGGAATAAATTTTGTATTCTTTTCCAGAGGCTGTGTGGCTTGCTTGACCTATTCACTGACTACATCTGCAACCTCATCTTTACCATTCTCCTCCACATATGATGGCCCTTGGGCCACCCTTTCTGATTTTTTCCCTAGTGCATGTTAAGCCCATCCTGCTCCCAAATGTGTGTTCTAACTACTACTGTCTCAAATCATTGCCATTACTACCTTCAACCACAAACTCCTTGTCATTCAGATCTGAGCCCAAATAATTGGTGGTATTACATATGTTAAAATTTGTAGGCATTTTTTTATGTAGGATTCTTCATATCCTACCAAATGTTATGAAATACCTATTTTTAACAGAATGGAATTGGATGACTAGCTTAAAAAAATTTTCTCCTTATAGGCTTGATATGCATATATTTTTTTCTGGTCAATTACTTCTAAGGCTTCTCATTTTAGGAACAGTTGGAGGGTAGGAAAAATGATTTGTTCTTTGAGCGTTATGGTTGTATTTGTCAACAAGCATTCATTTACTGCTAGACTTTATTTAATCTATTTAAAAAGGGGCCAAACTTGTGTATAATAAAAGAGACAAAAGATGAATGAAGTGTGCAGCTGCTTGACATTTCATATTGCTAAGCTTCCAGCAGGGAAAGTTTGAGACACATGTTTTCCTCTCTGAGAGGCCACTAGGATGGTGAGAATGGTAGAAATTGGACCAAAGATAATGGACATAATTAAAACTCAGCATCTGTAATTAAGTATTTTCAATTTAAGTATATATACCATGGCTGCATTGATCTTACTAATCAACATTATAGCTGTTACAATTATCATTTTATTAATCGCATAATCGCTATATTCCAAATGAGAATTTCCTTTTACTATAAGTCAATTTTCTAACTTTCTAAAGTGCAAAGTGGACATTTTAATTTGTATCTACAAGTTGAAAAGGCACTTGGAAAGGGTAAGCACATTTAATTATGAAGAGACAGGATATTTTCTGAGTTTGCCATACTTAGAAATCTCAGAAATTCATTTGGCAATGTGTTGCAATAGCTATTCCACCTTCATTGTGACCTTCTTTTTGTTTCTTCTCAACCTATGTCATAGATCTTAATTTTTAGGTTGGGATTTTATAACGTATGACAGTCATACAGTATAGGCTCTCATTTCATAGGAGAAGAAATTGTAGTTGAGGATGTAGGATCATATTAACAGCTCCATTGGGAGGACATGATGTAAGAGTGCCATTACAAAGATGGTAGAAAAAAGAAGCACCAGACTGACTTCTCCCCAAAAGAGACACTGATTGCACCAATTCCCTTTGTGAGGCATCCAGAAACCAGTTAAGAGGCACCTGCACCCCATTTGAACATGAAACCAGTTGTATCAAAGCTTATAGGAGAATTCATGGCACTCACTCTGTCCTCCTTCCCATAGCTCAGTGGTGTTAACAGGAGAGCACTCCCAGCACCTGACTTCTCCTTGAAGAGGGAGAGAGAAGACAAGACTGTACATCAAAAATGTAGATATTTTGAGGAGCTACTGGAGGAACTGGCTTTTGTGTTGCTTTAATCTAAATATTAACATGAAAGGCAAGAAAGGGCACAAGGCTGGGGGAAGCTAAGAACAAAAGTATGGGTTGAAATAACACATACTATAGTCCCTTCCCCTGGCTCAGTATGGAATGAATGGGACAAAACTTCCAACTCCCAGGTTCTTTCTGGGAAGGGAAAGAATTGGCACATGTGTCTAACATTTCCACATTTTAGGGGGCTATATGTATGTCTGATCTAGGAGCACTGATGGAATGTGGCATACTTAAGATATCTAGAGGACATTGAGAACAAGAGTACTATGGAGCTTGCTGCTGTTCCAGATGACCAAGATGAGATGAGCTTGGTGGTCTCTCTTGGGTGGGGGGGGGGGGANATATTCCAGATTTTTGAGGGGATGCCTGAAGGACTAATTTCTGTCTCATCTGACTTGGAGCACTTTTGGGACTTGGCTTACTCTTGAAACCTGGAGGCCACAAAACAAAAAACTGCTCAGTGTGGGTATTGGCAGCTCCAGAGCAACTGTAACCTTATGGGAACACTAGAGAAAGGAAGAGATAATGAGTTCCAGGGGGTGGAGGGGTAGGCACATATCTCTAATTCATAATTTAAATGTAAAATTGCAGAAAACACACTCACTGAAAAGGTTTGTGAAGTCCCCACAATCTTGAGCCAGGCTAATTGGTGAATCTTTACCTGTATGAGGTCAGTCGCCAAAGACTGGAAGAGTTGGCTCTTCTTTTTCTCAAATGTATGGATCCTAACACAAAGTTACAAGGCATGAGAAGAATGATGGAGACATGGCCCAAAGGAATATGAGTAAGTCTCCAGAAACCAACCCCAAAGAAAGGGAGGAATATGAATTACCTGACACCTCATAATGACATAAAGATAATTGATGAGCTTAAGAAAACAATGCATGAACAAAGTAAGAATGTAAGCAAAGAGAATGTATAAAAGAAAAACTTTGGAGCTGCAGAAATAGCTGAATGAAAAAGTTAACTAGAAGAAATCAACAACAGACTTGACCAAGCAGAAGAAAGACTTAGTGAACCAAGATTGGGTAATTCCAAATGACCTATCAGAGGAACAACAACACCAAAAAATGTGAAGTAAGCCACAGAGTGAAGAACACCAACAGGTAGACCCATACATGCGTTGCCGAAGTCCCAGAAGAATGAGGGGGAAAGAGAAGAAAGCATATTTGAATAAATAGTGGTTGAACACTGCCCAAATCTGAGGAAGGAGATCATCAAATTTAAGAAGTCCGTAGATGCCCACCTAGAAAACAAAGTTCATACTGAAATGTAATATAAGCAAGTTGTCAANGTTGTAAAAAAAAAAAAAAAAAAAAAAAAAGAAAGCAAGATAAAAGTTGCCCATTATAGGCAAGGGAGCCTCCGGAAGACTACATGTGGTTTTTGTTTTTGTTTTATTTTTGTTTTCCTGCAGAAACCTTGCAGGCCAGAAGGCAGTGAGATGTTACATTCAAAGTGCTGAGAGAGACATACTGTCAACCAAGAATACTATATCTAGCAAAATTCTTCTAGAAATGGAGATGTAAAGGCTTTTCCAGAGAGACAAAACCTGACAGATTTCATCACTACTAGGTCTGCCTTATAAGATAGGCTAAAGGGAGTCCTTCAAGTTGAAATTGAGGATTCTAGACAGTAACACAAAAACATATGAAAGTGCACTGTTAAAAGTAAACAGAACACTGCTTTACTGGTGCATAAATCACTTCTAATTCTCATGTGGAAGTTAAAAGACAAAACATTAAAAACATAACTATAAAAATGTTAATGGATAAGATATAAAAAATGTTATTTGTGACATCCATCCATTACATAACAGAGTAAGAGTAGAATTTTTGCATGTGATTGACAGTAAGTTACCAACTTAAAATAGATTGTGGTTGCCAGAGGGCTTACATAAAACAAAGAATATACCTACAGAAGATTGAAAAAAGAAAACAAGAATGAAATCAAAGTGTTCTACTACAAAACAAAGCACAAAGGAAGACTTTAAGGCAGGGAAAGACAGCACAAGAACTACAAGACAGAAAACAAAATGGGAATAGTATATCGTTTGTTATCAGTAATTTGTTTGAATGTAAATGAATTAAACCCCTTAAAGAATGAGTTCTAAATATATGCTGTGTATAAGAGACTCACTTTCTATTTAAGGATGCACATTGGCTGAAAGTGAAAGGATGGAACAAAATATTTTGTGCAAGTGGAAGTCAAGAGTAGTGGTGGCCAAAGTCAAAGCAGGCAAAATAGACTAAATCAAAAACTATCAAGGAACAAAAAGACATTATCTAAGAGTCCACTAAAACTAAAAAGTATAAATGTATTCAACAATATAGCGTGAAAATAAATGCAGCAAATGACAAAGGGAGAAATGAAATCCATTGTTTGATATCTAAAATTTCACTTGTGATAGTAGCAAGTGTCCAGACAAATGATCAGTGAGGAAATAGAGGACGCGAACAATGCTATAGGCCAAATGGACCACACAGACATAAATAGAATATTCTACCAATTGAACATTTTCCAGGATAGTTGATATATTAGGTCACAAAATAAGTATTAACAAGACTAAAATTATACCAAGTATTTTTCCCTACTGCAATGAAATGAAACTAGAAATTAGCAGCAGAAAAATAGGAAAATAAAAATACTCGGAAGTTAAACAACACACTCTTGAATAACAGACCAAAGAAGGAATTATGAGGAAATTAGAAGCTATTTTCAGATAAGCAAAACATACCAAAACACTGGGATGCAGCAAAAGCAGTAGTAAGAGGAAAGTTTATAGTGGTAAATGCCTAAGTTAAGGCATTTTAACATTAACTCTTTTTTACACTTAAAATACTCTAATTTTACACTTAAAAAAAAGCTAAGCTCAAAGTTGGTAGAAGTAAGGAAATGATAAAGATCGGAGCAGAAATAAATAGGGAATTAAGCAATAGGATAAAGAATACAACTAAGAGTCGATTATTTGATAAAAATGACTAATCATTCATTAAATGAACCAAGAAAATAAGACTCAAAATCAAGTGAAAGAGACCTAAGAATTGATGCCATAGAGATAGTTTTATAAGACTACTATGAAAAGAATAGGACAGAAAATTGGTAAATTCCTAATAACAGGCAACATACCAAGACTGATTCATGAAGAAACAAAATTTGAAGAAACCTGTAACTAGTAAGATTAAATTAGTAATCAAAAACCTTTCAACACAAAAATTGAGACCAGATGGTTTCACTGGAGAGTTCCACCACACATTTGAAGAAACATTGATGCCAGTCATTCTTAAACTCTTCCAAAAAGGGGAGGGATACTTCTAAACTCATTCTGAGTTTAGCATTACCCTGATAGCAAAGCACTGTCCCCCCCCCCCCCCCCCCCCCCCCCCCCCCCCCCCACACCCNAGGATTATTGTGTGAAAATTTTCAACAAAATACTAGCAAATGGAATTCAGTAGCACATTGAATGGGTCATACAGCATGACATAGTGAAATTTATCTCTGGGAAGTGAAGATTGTTCAGTGTATGAAAATCAATGTTAAATACCACGTTAACGGAATGAAGAATAAAAATCACCTCTCAATAGATGTAGAAAAAGCAATGGGCAAAATAACCCATGCTTTCATGTTAGAACACTCGAAGAAGGTATAGAATGAAACTACCTCAACATAACAAAAGTCCTTTATGAAAAACCCACAGATAGTACCATACTTGGTGAAAAACTGAAAGCTTTTCCACTAAGATCAGGAATGAGTCAAGGATGCTCTCATTTGCTAGTTCTATTCAATGTAGTACTGTAAGTACAGGTGGGGTAAATAAGAAAAATCCAAATTAATAAGACAGATGACCTATGTAGGCAACCCTGAAGATCCCTTAAAAAACTGTTGGATCTAATAAGTGAAATTTAGCAAAGTTACCAGATAGAAGATCAATACACAAAAATTACTTGAATTTCTATATACTAACAACAATTTAAGATAGAAGTTAAGGGAAAGAACTCAATTATGATAGCATAAAAAAATAGTGTTTTGGAATAATGTTAACCAAGGAGGTGAGAGACTCCTATGCTGAAAACTAAATACTGTTGAGAGAAATTTTAAAACATAAATAAATGGAAAGCTATCCCATGTTCATGGATTGGAAGAGTTAATGTTAAAATGTCCATACTACCCAAAGACTGTATAGATTCAGTGTAATCCCTGTCAAAAATCCCAATTGTATATTTTTAAATAGAAAAAAAATCCTAAAATTCATATGGAGCCACAAAAGATCTTGAATAATCAAAACAATTTTGAGGAAGAACAAAGCTGGACTCCTCCTATTTCCCAATGTAGAAACCTATCATAAAGTTACAGTAATCCTGTATCCTAATATGGAACCTGAAACCATGACACTTCTATAAGAAAATAGAAGAGAAGATTGATGGTAATAGTCTTGGCACTTATTGCTTAAATATGACAACAAAAGGACAGGCAACAAAAAATTGGACTAGTGGGACTTTGGGTGGTCCCTGACTTAGAACGGTTCTACTTAATATTTTTCAGGTTTATGCAGTTATGAAAGTGATAAGCATTCAGTGGAAACTATACTTGGAATTTTGAACTTTTTGAGGGGCTAGTGACAGGAAGCACAATACTCTAGCATGATGGTGGTCAGCAGCAACTCCCAGGCAGCTATGTGATCCTGAGTAAACAACTGATAAACTTATCCTGTGATAATACAGTTACTTTGTTTTTCACTTTAAGTACAGTATTCAGATTACATGAGATCTTCAACACATAAAGTAGATATGGATTAGATGATTTTGCCAATGGTAGGCTAATGTAAGTATTCTGAGCATGTTTAAGGTGGTCTAAGCAAAGTTGCTAGCATTGGTAGGTTAACTGTGTTAAATTTCTTTTCAATTGACAGTATTTTCAAAAAAAAAAAAAAAGCTACCCTGTAATCCAGCAGTCCCACATCTTGGTATTTACCTGGAAGAATTAAAAACAGGATTTTGCGTAGATATTTATATAGTTATATTTATTGCAGCATTGTTCACATTAATCAAGAGGTGGAAGCAACTGAAGTGTCCAACAGATGACTAGATATAGAAAAATGTGGCATATATTTACAGTGGAGTATTTAGCCTAAAAAAAGAAACCCTGTTATTTGCTACACTATGGATGAATCTTGAGGACATTATGCTAAGTGAAATAACCCAGTCACAGACAAATATTGCATGAATCTACTTATATCAGGTATCAGTACAGAGGTGCTATGGAGTTCAGTGGATGTAGTTTCAGTTATACAAAATGAAAAAGTTCTAGAGATCTGTATAACACTGTGCACATAGTTAATACCATACTATACAGTGAAAAACTGTTCTCATGTTGCATTTTCTACCAGAATAAAAAAGAATATAGCAATAAGTAATAGATATGTCATCTTTGTCATCTTTGTTCCATCTGATCTACCAGATTTCTGGGAAAACGATAAAGTAAATGAGAGAAAAATGAAAAAATGTTAAATTTGGGGCTTGAAGATTGATAGGTTAAGTGTGATCTGATTTCTTGAAACTCCTGGTTTAGGTAAAACTGATTAATGACTTATGAAATAATGTTCATAATGTTAGTGACATTTTAAAAACAAATTACTGCTTTTTAAAAACAAACATTTTGTGGCACCTGGGTGGCTTAGTTAAGCATTTGCCTTTGGCTCAGGTCATGATCCCAGGGTCCTGGGATCGAGTCCCACATCAGGTTCCCTGCTCAGCGGAGAGCCTGCTTCTCTTTCTCCCTCTGCCTGCCACTGTGCCTACTTGTGGTCTGTCAAATAAATAAAATCTTTGGGGAAAAACAAACATCTTAACATATATAGAAATATATTACAGAATAATATATATTTTATAATTAGATATATACAGTATATTATAACTTACATGTATATGCACAAACACACAACCTTTAAAATAGTCCCTGGGGACAGTAAGAAGGGTAAATAAAAGGGAATAGATGGAGCTGAGTCTGTCTGAAATTAGAAATGGATGCTCTTTCCCTTTACTTTGATGGAGAGAGAATGATTGGCTTTAGGATGGGAAGGGGAGGTACAGGAAGTTCTTTCCCAGAGTATACATAGTCCCTGAACATGCCTGGCCAGGAGTGTTCACCACACCCCCTGTCCCGAGGAGTGGTAGCTCCTGAGGAATGGTTGGTACTAGGCACTGGGAAACACAGTACTTACTCTGTAGCTAACACCCAGTTAAGGCACAAGGGGAAAGTCCCTGAACCTGCTTTCTTTATTCGTAAAGTGAAGATTGAATGTTCGTCATTTGTAGATGTCCTGGTCTTTTCATTACAGTGTCAATTTCAAATGTTTCCTTCTCAGACAGTCCTTGATACTACGTAAATATGGCTGTCCAACTTCTTAGATCTGTCCTGGACTAAATCTTTGATCTTGGACCTCTTCTGTAATAAACTCCATGCTATTGTGGTTTCTGATATGCAAGCTTGGCCAGAAGAATGAAGGAGCAGATATGTGGTGAGCTTTTGTCAGTGTCATTCCATTCAGGTATCAGGCTCTGTGTCTTTGCGTGAGAGCATATCCTGCTGAGTGGTGGCGACATGCATGGTCTTTTTCAAAGAACACCAAAAGAGCCCATAGAAGGAAGGATTCTGCTATTTAGCCACTTCCTCGGGCTGGACTTTCCTTGGGATGCAATCTGTTAGTGTCCGTTGTTGATCCCTTATGGGTCATTATACCAATTTCCTTAAGAATGATATGAGGGCATGGGTAGGGGAAGAGAAACCCTGTATGAGATTTTGTAGAAGTGTAGGGCCGCTGATTGCCATGAACTATCAAATTATCATTAAAAAAACAAACCTAACATTCATCAAGCACATAGTATAAGCTATCCAAGCATTCACTCCCTTATTTGGTCACCAAACTGCATATTCATGAATTCTCTCTGCCACTGCAAGCTTTGGCCAGCATTCGAGTGTCCTGACCTATGGCAGATCCTATATGGCTTGTGTCCATCTTACATATTTGTTTCCATCTGTCTCATAGCCACCTCCTCACTTCAGTACCCCTGTAGTCTTTCTGCCTCTTAAACATCTATGTGACTCCTCTGAATTTTTAGCTTTATATGATGGTTGGACATGCATGTTTCTCTCCAGGAAGGCCTTCAGGAATTGAGGAACTTTTGGGTATAGTAGTTGGAACTTTGTATTGTAGGTCATACCTTCTGTGTCAGAGAAATTTTGTTAAGTAGCACATTATACATACCCATCAACCTGAAAGCGTGTTTACTGAGTGTATTTTCAGGTGCTGAATTATCATTTTAATGCATTTTAGATTAATATCCATTTGTATCTTTAAACATTTTGTAATAGTCTACTCTCCCTGAAAGGGAAAAAAAAAGTCAAATAGTTAATGCAGAAATCCGTCAACTGGCTTATCATATGATACCTTAATTCCCCCACCCCCCTGGAGACTGTGAAATCATGACATTTATGTAACTGATGGCATTTTTCTTGGTGACCATAAATGGAAAAACTAGATTGAAGATAAAACTGAGATTCAGTCTGTGTGCGGGATTTAATTGGGAAATGAATTTTAATCTTACAGTCTTTGGAGAGAAATGTATTTGTTCATTAAATACAGTTCAAATGATATTTTTTCTGTTTTAGAATAAGGCACAAATGATAATACATTATGTTGCTTTTTATAGTCATCAGTGTTTTCATAGCTATAATCTTAATTAGATATGGTCTCTTTTCTCAAAAAGCTTACGTTGAATAATTTGGAGGAGAAAAACTAACAGATATGTAGCCATTAAAGTATCAAATGATGTTGAATATGAATCTAAATATCAGAGAAGAAAGGTCAGTATAGGCTGAATAAGTCTCATTAAATGAGAGTTAGCCTACTCTTGCCTCTGACTGGCTTTGCAAAAAAGTATTAGTTGAAATTCTCTTTACTCAAACCATGCAAATGTTATCTTAGCTCACCAGTCTTAGCTTGTAAGAATGGTAGAGGTGCTCATATCCTCCAGGTAGAGAACATAGCTGTATCTAATCACTTTTGATTAATTCATTTTAAAAATCATAGACATGCAATTATGGAATAAAATCATTCCCAAAAGATACATCAAATAATAGTTTGCTTTCATTCTTAGGAGAAAACAGATGAATTGTCCCACTTGCAGTATATTATTTTGTTTCTATCTGCTTCCACCATAGGGCTGGGTTTTCCCTCAAAGAACCACTTGAAGATCCTGCAATTTGTTATGTTTTTCATCAGTTTCCTAAATGCAAAGCCTCATCACCTCATTATACAATTTATCCTCTTTTGGAAATGTGGGCAGCAGGAGGAAAATTCAGACTTAGAATTAGCTCAGTTTTGCATTAGGAAAAATGGGAATTCATTTATGAGCTCTTTTTGCTTGAACTTCGTTCTGTTAGTAAGCTCCATTCAGACTGATTATTACATAGCAGTCATGTTACTCACTACAGCTCAAGGACTGGAGGGAGAATGGTGCCCCAGGAAGGGCGCCTATTTGTTGCTCTGTGTATTGCATGTGTGTAAGATTAATTGGGGAAAGCAGTGCTCAGGCATTTATTAGGCATTGAGAAACTGGTGTCTTAAACATAACGAGACTTTATACGATAAGTCTTTTATTTTATATAGAACAGAGGTCAGTGATGCTCAGACATGTAAAGCCTGACACTCCTTGGATCCCTGGGCCTCTTAAAGATTCTGAAACAATAATTCTGGGAGGGAGCCTGGGCATTTGCATTTTTCACAAATACTTGAGATTATTCCAGTACAGTTGGCCCACCTTTCTTTAGAAATGCTGGCCTGGATTCATTAAAATTTTGATAATTAAAATGACTTACTACAATTAACTCCAAAATAAATTCTAATTTATTGGGAATAATTAAGTCCATAATTTTGTGATGCATTAACATTGGTTAGGTGGAGTTTATTTTTTTTTAAGATGTATTTATTTGACACAGAGATCACAACTAGGCAGAAAGGCAGGCAGAGAGAGGGGGAAGCAGGCTCCTTGCCGAGCAGGGAGCCCGATGTGGGCCTCGATCCCAGGACCCTGAGATCATGACCTGAGCCGAAGGCAGAGGCTTAACCCACTGAGCCACCTAGAGTTTATTTATTGTTTTAATAAATAAAAAAATTATTTTTTAATAAATTATTTTATTTGGAGTTTATTTTTTTTTTATGTCAATGATACTACTTTGAGAGGTGTTTCACCTTTGGAAGACTGCTTTTATACTATATTACTAATCATGTGCTGTTGCTTCTGAAGTAAAAACCTGAAAGAAGAGATAAAGTCAGGAAAAAATTAGCTATATATATATATATATGCACACACACACATATATGTATATATATACTATATATATTTATGAAATATATATTATATATATATAAAATCAAGCTATTCTAAGTTCACATTATCTTCTTTAATTTTGTGAGAGTAATCAACTTATTAATGCTGTATCAGGATAGGGAAATGTTTCAGTAATAACCTCTAATTTCATTTTTTTGAAGAGCAAATACCGATACACTATTAACAAAGTCCAAAGTTCATATCAGGTTTACTCTTTGTTTCACATTCTGTGGGTTTTTTTTTTTTTTTAAATTTTATTTGACAGAAACGCAGCGAGACAGAGAGAGAGAGAGAGAACACAAGCAGGGGGAGTGGGAGAGGGAAAAGCAGGCTTCCCACAGAGAGCAGGGAGCCTGATGTGGGACTCGATCCCAGGACCCTGGGATCATGACCTGAGCTGAAGGCAGACGTTTACTCGACTGAGCCACCCAGGTGCCCATTCTGTGGGTTTTGACAGGTGCGAAATGACCTGTATCTACCATCACAGCATCATACAGAATAGTTTCACTCACCTTAAAATTTTCCTGTGCTCTATGTATCCTTCCCTTCTCTTTTGTCTTTTGCAGATTATCAGAGTTGTAATCATATAGTGCATAGACTTGAGATTGGCTTCTTTCACTGAGTAAAACATAAATTTCCTTTTTTTTATGGCTTGATAGCTCATTTTAAATTAAGTAATACTCCATTGTCTGACAGTGTCCACAGTTTACCCATTCACTTATTTAAGAACTTCTTCATTGCTTCTAAGTTTTGGCAATTATGACTAAAGATGTTATAAACATTCATGTGCAGGTTTTTGTGTGGATATATATTTTCAGCTCATGTAGGTAAATACCAAGGAGTGTGATTACTGAATTACGTTAGAGCAAAATTTCAGTATTTTAAAGGAAAAATCTGTAATGCTTGTGGAAGCTACGTGTTTGTCTTGAGTTAAATTGGGGGACTCTTCTCTGTTCTACTCACTCAGACTCAGGCTCGAAAGCACATCTCAGTCTGACATGGGCTTCTATGATCAGGTTAGTAGAAGAAATGGGGGTGGGGAATTCTGGAGGGTCTTACACCAGCAATTCAATAATCCAGCCTGGAAATGACCCACATCATTCATGCTCCCTGGTCGCATAGTTTCGCCCCCACAACTGGGAGCCTGGAAATTTGCCCATGCTCCCAAAAGGAAGAGAGAACTGGATTTCAGGAGCAGCGGTAATAAGTAACACATTCTGCCCATATGTTCACCAAATACCTTACTTTCCTTAACACATAAGAAATATATGCACTCCCCTCCGAGGATCACACCCCAGAAGTCCCATTTAGTCACGACATCGAGAACTATTCCTTCAGTGTAAATTATAGATGAAGCAGTTAAAGTCAGGTTTAATTCTTTCTTCAGTGCATAGTTGTAGTTGGCATTTATTGCTCAAGACATTTCTCATTTTTTCCTTTATGCATTACGGTTGAAAAGCAATTGTCTCTTCCAGACTTACAAGTTCCTACAGTATGGGCTTTGTTATTTACCTGATACTTCGTCTTGCAACATGGCTTATTTTTTCCTGACTTTATCGCTTCCTTGTAGCACCTGTATTACAGTTCAATTGTGTCCTCCATAGAAGATCTGAAGTCCTAACCCCTCAGTACTTCAGTGACCTTACTTGGAAAGTGACTTTACAGAGGTAATGAAGTTAAAATGAGGTATTTAGAAGGAACTGTAATACAATACAATGTGTGTCTTCATAAACAGGGGCAATTTGGACAGGCAGGCATGCACACACAGACCAGAAGAATGCCATGTGAAGATGACCGATTAGAGTAGTATATAAACCAAGGGACACCAAAGATAGCAAAACACCAGAAGCGACAAGGGAAACATGCAATACATTGCCCTTCATAGTCCACAGAAGAAACCAACTTATCTACCCCTTGATCCTGGATTTTCTAGTCTCTAGAACTGATACAACGCATTTCTGTTTTTTAAGTCACTCAGTTGGTAGTGGTCTATTATGGTAGCCCTAGCAAATTATACACCCTGTAACTGAAACCAACCATGTTAAAAATGTAGTATTACTGTTCTGATTTCTAACCATTTCCAGAGATACATGATCACCAAGTATATTAATTTACCAAATTAGTATAGATAATAACTTTGTCAAATGTTATCACTGTAAAATACGGATTGCTGTGTTCCTAGTAGCAGTTTCTGCTTCGTTCAGGATGGGTTATGCAGCTGTACCAACCAACCCAGAGAGCTCAGCCATAATTCCCTATTGTCCCTTGTGCTACATATCCATCGTAGGTTGCCTGGCGTGCTCTCCTGTGTCTGCTGTCCTCATTCAGGGAGACGGGCTGATTGTAAGTTCATTTCAGTGTGATCCCAGGATCAAAAAGAAAAGAATAAAGGTTTCCTACTTCCAATTAAATGTTTCACTGACTTACAACCTATAGGCCAGTACTAATTACATGTCCTTACCCAAGTTTGGTCTTTCGTGTGCTCAGAAAGGAGAATAAGATATTAGTGTGACACAGAAAACTGCCACCAAATACTCCCAAAATACTGATCTAGAAATAGCTAGTGTTTGAATTTATTCATTCAACATTTAGTAAGTCCTTATGTACCTAATGCTATAATAGATATTGGTGATAAAGAGTTAAATTGAGGGCGCCTGGGTGGCTCAGTGGGTTAAAGCCTCTGCTTTCGGCTCAGGTCATGATCTCAGGGTCCTGGGATCGAGGCCCGCATCGGGCTCCCTGCTCAGCGGGGAGCCTGCTTCCCCCTCTCTCTCTCTGCCTGCCTCTCTGCCTCCTTGTGATCTCTCTCCCTCTGTGAAATAAATAAATAAAATCTTTAAAAAAAAAAAAAGAGTTAAATTGAATGTTTTCTCTGTCCTTGGGTCATTTATAATCTGGTGGAGGGGATAGATATTGATCAAATGTGAAATTAATTGCAACTATGATAATTGGTGGGATATCAGGAAAAATTCCTTAAAGAAGTGATGCTTGAGGGGCACCTGGGTGGCTCAGTTGGTTAAGCGTCTGCCTTCGGCTCAGGTCATGGTCCCGGGGTCCTGGGATCGAGCCCTGCATCGGGCTCCCTGCTTAGTGGAGAGCCTGCTTCTCCCTCGCCCTCTGCTTGCTGCTGCCCACTTGTGCTTTCTATCTCTCTGTCAAGTAAATAAATAAAATCTTAAAAAAAAAAAAAAGTGATGCTTGAGCTGAGGTCTAAAGGATGAGTAATAGTAAACCAATGAAAGACAATGACCACAGTTTTCAGGGAAAAGAAACATCTCCAAATGTTCTGGGATAGGGGGGAAACATTAGACTGCATGGTGTGAAGATGGTTAAGGACCACATCATGAGAGATAAGGCTGAAGGGATAGGTAGGCAACATATACTGCAAGGATCTTTAGCTGTGGGAAGGAATTTTGTCTTCACCATAATACAAACTAGGATCAGTTATAGGGTTTTACTCAGAAATATAGCATGGTTCTCTGCAGCTGATGGCTGATGGTTGTCTGTAGCAAGCCCTTCCTTGACAAAGGACTAGGCAACTACTCTCTATGTCCTCCTCACTCAACATGTGGTTGGAACCATGATTGGAACCAAATGTGCTAAGTAAGTTCAGTGTTTACTTCATTACTTCATTTACCTCATTCCTGGGACCCTGGACAACAAGGCATCAAGGTTAGAGTTCGAAAAAAGTGCAAAATATAGTGGAAAACTTTGAAGAATAAGCTAATAAAAGATAAATACAGTCAATTCTTCTACCCCAAACAGTATCTTTGGCAAATGAATCTTTTTTTTTCTCTCTTTCCAGGGCTTTTCCCTTTGTCTGTAAACTTTCATACAAGAACACTTGACTTTTTTTTTCTCCATCTGACTATTCATAACCTATTTAAAATTGATTTATAGTCTTACAGTCTTCAAATTAATTCCAGGCATAAGCCAGGAGAAGGTCATCTTTTCATAATTAGTACAGTTTTCCAGGGTTTTTTTCCACTCTGCCTGGTTTAAAGGGGCAGCTTCACTTTCATCGCTTTGTAGTTCCTGCCTTTAACGTGCATTATCTCAGGCCGATTCCTCTGACCTGGTTATCACACACCTTGCTCTGCCTGGGATCATCAACTCCGGAGGCCACCCAGGCCATGGAGGCAAAGATGTATAGTCGCTTACTCAGGGTGATGCCACTAACTGGCCTGTGAATTGCCTATGGGAACCAGACTTACCTACTTCTTGTCCTAGGGCATTTCCATTATGGGTCTTAGCCTCGTTGTTCTCTGAGGCAAAAAGAGGTGCTTGAAACTGCCATCCAGTCCCTGTGCTGAGTAGTGCCTTTTTGGACTGGTTTGATTTACTATAAAGAGAGTGTTTATATATTTTTTTCTTAGCTCTCTAGGCCTCCAAACAGCCCCTTCGTATGTTCCTACTTGGTCTAGTTCTCAAGCTAATGAGCTCTAGGGACCATAATTTTTATCTTTCGCTAAATCTCTAGGTTTAGAAAACCCTTCTACCAAATTTTACTCGGCTTTGAGATGTTTGCTTCTCTCCCCTATGGGGATGTTCTGCATCCTGTGCCTTGAAATTATCTTGTTTCCTTACGTTTTTTAGTTTTCCTGGGTAATCAAACACTTAGATTAGTAGCGTTTGTTTCCCAGGTAGGTGAGCTGCTATCTTTTGGCATGGAAATATTTTGATTATAATCTAGCATTGACAGAAAGTTTTTGAAAATGTTTTATATAAGTCCATCTTTACTGTTCGGAGAATATTAAGTTTTTGGTTTTTTTTTTTTTGGTATTTCATGTCAGGATTGTGAGGAGAGGATCCTCTATTCTGGTTCTTACAGCTGTCCTTACAAGGAGGACATAGAGATGAATAATTAAATACAAGTTATAGAGCAAGATCACCTGTGTGTGAATCCTGATTTTTTTTTAAATTTTTACTTATATTTTGCCATACATTAGCTGATAATATGGGCACATCACTTAACTTTCCTAGGCCTCTGTTTTCTCGACTGTTAAAGAGCCATGAAAGTAATAAACCATCTCACAGGATTGTCCTTAAATTTTATGAGGTAAGGCATATAAGGAACTTAACTTGGTGCCTGAAACACAGATACGGTTTTACTAAAATGTAGTAATGAGCATCTGCCACACACCAGGCATTATGTCTCAGACACATAATCTCTTAAAGTGATTAATCTTTGCTAAAATATCTATAACTTACTGATGAGGGAACTGTATTTAAATTACTCATGGTCATGAAGCTAGTAAATTTTGGAGCTGGGGCTTCTATTTGTATCTAACTCCAGAGGGTCAGCCTGTTTATATTATACTGCAGTGCCTCAAGAGTACTGCTTATTGTAGTCATTGTACAGTTGTGTAAAGTTGATTCTCTGAAAAGTACCTGGGATGTGTGTGGCATGCTTATTTCTTATTGGGTTCCCTGGAGAGCTGAGTGGTTCCATATGTGGTTTCTCATACCAACTGTGTTACGGACTACATGTTTATGTTCTCTCAGAATTAATGTGTTGAATCCCTAATCCCGAATATGATGGTATTAGGAGGTCAGGCCTCTGGAAAGTAAGTTTAGATGAGGTTATGAGGGTAAGGCTCCCTTGATGGGATTAGTAACTTTGCAGAAAGAGGAAGAAATGCTAGAACTTCCTCAGTCTGTCTTGTGAGGATATAGCCAGAAGGTAGGTGGCTGAAAGCCAGAAGAAGGTTCTCACCCAGAACCAAATCTGTCAGCATCTTGATCTTGAACTTCCTAGCCCCAGAACTGTGAGAAATAAATGTCTGTTGTTTATACTACCCAATCTATGGTACTTTTGTTAAAGCAGCCCAAGCTAAGACAAACTCCCCTAGGATTATCCTCTTTTAAGCTGCCATTGATTTCCTTGTACCCAATCCCAATCTCTTCTCTGTTGCCTTTACTGTCCTATGTTTCTTGTCCAGCACAATTATGTTGGTCGTAATCTATCAGAGGGGTTTCATTTCACCTATATTAAGCATCTAGTAAGTGCACTACACCAGGCTTTCACTTTTTTTTAAATCTCAAAAGAATCCTATTACACCCACTTTATTGTTGATAAATGTGTACCAGCTGGGAAGTGGAAGAACTGTACCGGCATTATTAATTGGGAATTATGATTGGTTTGACAAGCTTGAAGGTAGTGAGGATCCATTGTATTACAGTGGGAGAAATGGGTATTTGATGTTGTCGTTCTTTATTTAAAAGATCACTGGAGGTCATCTGGAGGGAAGTGTCTGTGAAGACTGAATTTAGGTGGACCTGAAGGCATCTCCCACAGGGTAGTATGGATGTGCAAGGAATACTGACCAGTGGACTGTCAGCTTCTGACTGGGCTCCAAAGCTCAGAAATTAAAGCTCAAAGCTTTATCTCCTATCACTTTCCCCCTTACTTTTACATTGAATATGTATATAATTTAGTCCATAGCCTACAGAATATCAAGACAGATTATGTCTGAACTAGACAATGCATGTTTAATCACTCAGATGGGCACAGGGATTAATAAATCAATGGGTCTCTATTTTTTGGGGAAAAAGTGCTTACATCCATATAAGGCAAAGTTGGATTAAGTTAAGCAGGAGTGTATTGGTTTTTTTTTTTTTTTTGAGGTTCCATTCTAAGAAGAAAAGTGTGAAAAGATGTTTAGTTATAGGAACAGACTGTGACCGATACTGTAGTTTGGCTCACACAACACCCATTCTAGTTTCCTTTTTGTTTGCTTTCCTCTGCTAGTGAGGTTATAAAGAAAACAACAACAAAACAAAACAACAAAAAAACCTTTTTTTTTTTTTTTTGGATCCCCCTGCAGTTTACAGTGCAAGCAAGTGGATTGGCTTCCACAAAACCAGTGGAGCCTATAAGACTTGGAAAGCAGGCAGGAGCCATTGTGGCGGTGAACAAGGAGCAACTGCAGAACTGCAGTGGTGGAAGTGTCTGAGTGTATAGAGTTGGTCTTGGTGGAGTTTCTGGAGCTCCTTCGTCACTGGTGACACCTATAGGAACTTATTAGTCCAGTATCTATGGGAACGGGCTGCCTGTCGTCTTGGCTGGGCAATGACTGGTTACAGTATGCCCTAGTGTGCAGCAAGCAGGTCTGGTTCTCTAGCACCTGTAGAGATTTGGTCTTTGACAAAATCCACTTCTGCTTACACTCCCCACAATGGGTTGTCACTTTCAACTAAACACTGCTCGATACATTAGGCCTTCTGATTCCAGTTTCCTAGTCTTTCTACTTTATTATAGCCAATTTTCAAGAAGAAAATACATAGATTAATCACATAAGTCCTATTTGTAAGATTAACTTAGTATATGTGTTGTGGAAGTGAACGCTCTAAGATTAAATGGACTTATAAAGTGCAAGGAACATTTTGTAACAAGATTTTCACCCTTTGGGCTTTGAATTGATTTCTAGATCTACAGACAAAGGGCTGATATCCAGGATCTATAAAGAACTTCTCAAGCTCAATGCCCAAAAAACAGATAATTATGTCAAAAAATGGGCAGAAGATATGAACAGACACTTCGCCAAAGAAGACATAACAAATGGCCAGCATACACAAGACCATTCTAGAGAGTCGTGATTCCTGATTATTTGTAGGAGTCCATTGTAAAAACTAATAGACTATATTTCCATACAGAAAACTAAAGGCAGCTTTGTTTATTACATTTTGAAGACAGCGAGTTTGTGGATTCCACCCCCCCCCAACCAGGACTTTAGATTTGCTAACTACTTCTTACACTTGTTACTATTTTAATTTTCTTATATTACTTGACAACCCATAATACCTTCATGGCTATTTTTAGAATAAGTTAGAGTTGTGAATGTGAACAGTGAACTTTTCCTTTTGCTGGTGGAGCCAACAGTATAAAAATTTCAGCATGAATTAGTATTTTCATTCAGATAGTCTCAGTTCTGAGACCTACAAAGACCTCAGATACAATGGTACCCATAGGGAAGAGGAAGAAAGTTGGGTCTATGTGGGTCTGAGCTACTACTTAAGGGGAGTAATCAGAGAGGCTTGAACAACTCAGCTTAGTGTTGGCACCTAAGAATGTCTCGTTTGTTAGATAGAGCCTGGTAGCCTGAGTCAGGTAGTAGGGAATACTGAAAGTTCAGATTGGTGGTTGTGATCTGGTTAGTTCATGAAAGAAGGTTAGTTAATGTCTTGGATTAAGTGCAGGATCCTGCTTTAGGGGAAGGAAAGACGTCAGAAACATTTCAAATTACAAGGGCCCTAACCAGGTGGTTGAGGTTAGGGCAGAGTTAAATCAGATGGGAATAAAAGTGGTGTAGGGAAATGAAGGCATGTGTTCAAAGCCAGCTATTGGACAAGAATGGCAGATGCATGTACATGTTTGTGCACATGTATGCCTTGGTGGAGCTCTGGAAGAAGTAAGACCATGGTCTTAGTGAAGGAGGAGATGAGTGGGGCAATCCATGAATTGTGAGTTTTACTTTAAGCTGGAAATGCCTATAGCAGTGAGACTGTCTCCACACTCCTGCCAGTTAAGATGAGGTGACTTGTTTACTTCCTGTCAAGACTACTATTTCAGGAACCTACGAGAGAGTTGTAGTAATGTCATAAGTAAGCCTAGTGAGGGAGGCTACATAGGCAGGAGCTGACAGATGGGTCATGGTGGGAGTAGAAGGCACTGTGTTTTGAAATGGGAAACAAATTAATTTGCATGTCTTCTATGAATGAGATATTAGCTGTCACTTTCAGGCCAATTATGTTGGCCATCACATTGTAATAGTGGCAGTTATAGTCAATTCAATTAGTGAGTTTTTGTGAGTAATTTAACACTTCACTGAATGAAAGACCATTCTGAGGAGAAAATAGGTACACTCTAAATAATATTCACAGCTCTGCAAAAGAAAATCAGTTAGACAACCAACAACAGAGAGATTGCTCCATATTTTTTAAGTGACATTTTAATTAGGTATTTAAAATTGAAAAATAGAAACACTGCTATCAAAGGTGGTGATGAATAAGTTGGGCTTACATTTTGGCATCATCTTTTGTTCACTCTTCTTACTAGTTGTTGAGTTTCTATTTGTTATTAAATATGATCTTTTCCTTATTTTCTCTTTAGTTTCCTCTCCACTGTCTCCATCCCCCATTTCTACAGTTCTATTGGATTTAAGCTCTAGCACCTGTTGATGCTTTTGTGTGAAATTCTGGTTCTTTCTCTCACCAGCTTACCCTACATACTAGCAATTTAAACTTCAAAAATAATTGTTTGGTTCTTAGTATTTTAGTTGAAAGTAAACAATAAAATCTTCATAACTTCCTTTTGATCAATTCCACATTGCTTAGATTTGTATTCAAAGCTCTTCACAAGGCTATCCCTAGTCTTTTTCAGTTGGAGTTTTTATTTGAACTTTTTGTCAAACATCTGTATCCTGAAAATACATTTTTCTGAGAACCTATACATACGTATAAATATATATAGATCCCCTCATTTTCTGTAGTTTGTATAAGTCAACCTAGTTAGAAGCCTATACTTTATTGTTCTTGTTAATTTATGTACAATTAGAGAAGAGTTCTACTTCAGTCTCAAGACAAATACCCTTAAAATTCAGGAAGCAGTTGACCATCTGTTATGGGCTGAATTATGTCCTCCCAAAACAAATTGAAATCTTAACCCCTGAGAATGTTACCCTATTTGGAGATAGGGTCTTTAAAGAGGTTATGAGGTTAAAATGAGATTAGGGCGGACCTTAATTCAAGGTGTTACTCTGTTATTATTGGTGTTAGTCTAAGAAAAGGAGATTTGTACTGAGGGACATGTCTGAGGAAGATGGGGAGACACAGGGAGAAGACCATCTTCCACAAGCCAAGGTGGAGTCCTCAGAAGAACCCAATCCTGCTGACATCTTGATCTAAGACTTTGGCTTCCAGAAATATAAGAAAATTTCTGATGTTTAAGCCACTTAGTCTATGTGGCAGGCCTAGCAAACTAATACACAATTTCTTTCAAAAGGCAGTGTGTCTATTCAGATCTCCCTGGTGCCATTCCTGATCCCACTTCTGGGGGTCACGCACAGAGGGAGAGAGAGTTCCTCACTCCCAGTCTCTACCTCAAGGTGTTTCACTAAAACTAAGGTACTTTTCTGAGTAAACCATGTCTGTGTGCGGTACTGTTTGTTTTTCCTGGTCCCTCTTTGATGTTTACTCAGTGGAAGAGTAATGTTTGTCCTGAAAAGCAAAAATAAAAACTTTCTAATTTTAAAACTTCCAAGTCCCAATTCAGAGTTCTCCTTGAGCAGTCTTTATCCCACATACTTTTTTTTTTTAAATTTTTTATAAGTAGTCTCCATGCCCAACATGGGGCTTGAACTCATGACCCTGAGATTGAGTTGCATGCTCTACCAACTGAGCCATCCAGGGACTCCTCTGACATATTTTTTAAGATTTTATTTTTTAGAATGAGAACGAGGAGGGGGAGGGGCAGAGGGACAAGGTGACTCCCCAGTGAGCAAGGAGCCCAACGTGGGGCGCACATATTCTTAACACTTACTACTTATTGGTATTATGTGCCTTCTACACACAACTGTAATTTTCTGTGCATGCCTCTCTCATAGTGTTCATAACCTAAAATCCCGGAATCTCTAGAGGGGCATGTTCAGAGAAGTCATGAACAGTCTCAGTTCTTACTCAGCTTTTGTCATTGAAGCAGACTCAGTGCTTTAGTGTATCCCATAAACTGATCCATCCAACTTCACATTGCATTAATGACAAATGGATAATTCAGATTTAATGGGGAGCTGGAGTGTGAGTGGGGCCAACTTGGCAATGATACCATTCTGCATCCTGTCTTCTGTTCCCCTTTAGCCATTTGATGCCTCCTTAAAAATCTCCGCTACTGAACACAGCAATAAAGTGCTCATCTCTGAGTTGCATGTTCCACCCCAAAAATGAAGGAATGGGGAAACACGACTTTGAAGGAACTGAAATAATTTTCTTTGATTATAGATTGATCTGTAAGTTTTCTCCCTGTTTAGAACAGGAGAATGGATCCATTTCATCTGAAAAATTAAGAGAGCTCATACTTACTAGACCTATGTAGGGAAAAGGGAAAAAAAAGACCATACTGAAACCACTATAACAAATGATCCTATTCTCCTACCCACAATAGGCCTAATTTACTTAGCAGAGTAACTTCAAGAGATACTTACCATATGGGACAGAGAACTGCTTAGTAAAGTTTTCATGATTTTTATTTTATTATTTATTTATGGGTGGATGGATGGATGGATGTCTCGGGCTTAAAAATGAAAAGGCAAAAGAATGCCATCCTGCAGAAAATAGCTATGAGAACAGTTTGAAAGGTGTTTTATGGATCCTAAATTTTATATTGGATGACCTGCTATTGTGAGAAACTAGAGAAGCCAAGAAGTCACCTAACCTAACTCAGTGCTACTCACTGAGCACTTTCTATCGCCTTTCCCACTTGGGTGATAAATGGTTCCAGAGCTACTTTTCTTAGGAAACAGAAGTATAATCCAAAAGCTCTTACCTCTCAGAAGTTTCTAGCTCTAACTCGATTTAGCTGTGTAGAAAAGTGCTTTATTTGACCCATATGTGTGTTCTGGATAATTGTCTCCAGTCTCAGGGCTCCCTGTCTTTTTAGGCACTATTTAAGCCAGTTGTAACCTTATTAAGCTAATTTCTGAGGTTTTTCCCTGAAGAAATTGTCTTCTCCTTGTTCAATCCTTCTAACTTTCTTTGACTTTATAGGTATAATATGGGTTCTTCAATTTATAAAAATCATGGATGACATAAAGTATTTTTTTCCAGACCCAGACTAAAATGTTTTGGGGCATATTGATGTTTTGAATTGGGATTGCTGCTGAATGATGATCCCAATGGAATCCCACATTGTCTCTGTCAAGTTCCTGTACATAAGAGACATCTGACCATTTGAATACCTCTTTGCATCATTTGCAATCATATGACTCAGTGTTTGCTTCTTGAATCTAAGACTGATCTAGTTATATCCTAGTTATGGTGGAAATGGTCAATGGCTGTGTTAACAAGGATAAAGTAACTTAAGCTCTCTGAGCCAGCCTTAGAATTATGAGAATGAATTTACAACTGGAGGTTTTCTAAGTAAATAAGAAAAGGGAGGCCTACAGTCAGGAAGACACCTGTCTAAAGTATAGTCAGGCTGAGACCATCTTGCTTAACATCCTTCCCTTCCACTGGTTGTGTCTTTGCTGAAGGACAGGAATCCACAGGGCAGAGGGGAGGAGACTACCCAGCAAGTAATTCTTCACAGTATTACACCTGCATTTTTCATGGCCGAAATCTATAGATATAGGAGATTTCATTAGGTAAATGTGTAAGACCATCAGCTGGGTTATACAAAACTATTTTACTTTGTTTTACCATTAAAGAGTTAATTTTTTAAATATTCATATAGTAAATTACATAAATCTTAGTGGTACATCTCAATATATGTTTATATAGGTGTATATCCATGCAACACTACCCAGATCATGATATAAAACTTGTTAGAATTCTGTTAGGCCCCCTGTTGCCCCTTTTAGTGAATAGTACTTAAAGGTAACCATTATTCTGATCTATATCACCATGGCTAGGTTGTGCCTATTTTTAACTTCATATACATAGAATCATAACATATGTGCCCTTTTGCTTATCCGTGCTATTGTGTGTAGCACTAGTTTGCATTTGTTTCTTGTTTAGTATTCCATTCTGTTGATGGGCGTTGGAGTTTTGTATCCAGTTTTGGGCTATTTTGAAGATAGCTGTTTTGAAAGTTTCTGTACATAACTTTTTGTGAATATGCACATTTATTTCTATTGGTATTGTCAGGTGTGGAAATACTAGTCATAGAATAGGCATGTGTTTGGCTTCAATGCTTATTACTAAACTGAGTACTTTGCACAACTTCACTTTCACTAGTAATATGAGTTTTAATCATTTAACATCACTTCCCACTATCAGTTTAATTTTAGCCATGTTGCTGACTTAAAAGTGTATCATTGTGATTATAATTCCCATTCTTTAGATGACTAATGATGTAGAGGACAATGTTCCTGTTTATTGGACATCTGAATATTTGTTTTAGGAGGGCTGCCTGTTTAAGTCTCTGACCAATTTTTTTTCTGCCAAGTCATCTTTTCCTTAATGCTTTATAGATCTATATATAATACATTCTAGATTTATTTCTTCTTGAGATGCATGTATCGCATCCATGTTTTCTCAATTGGTGTCTCACCTTTTTACTCTGTGAAGTACATTTTGATGAACATAAGTTCTATATTTCAATGAAGTCCAGTTGGTTAATGTTGCTTTTGCTTTCACATCTTACTTGAGAAATTACCTATCAAAATTCATGAAGATAATTAGCAGTACTTTCTTATAAAACCTTATTTTTTTGCTTTCCACATTTAGGACTACACACAATCCTTAATAAAAGAACTAGGTGCTTTATTTCAATGGCTAAGAACACCAATGGAGTCTAGAATAGAAATGGTAATAATTGGCATCTTTAATGAAAATCAAGATAATTAAAAAAAATAAGGTAAAGTACTTACAATTTGATTTAAAAGGACAAAAATGTAAGTAAAATTCCGTCAAATTCCATTTTATACTGTGGAATGCTTGGCTAAAAAATCAGCACTTTCAAAGAATGTTTAAACATGTAAGTCTCCCAAATTTCCTATGTATTGCCTCATAAAATGCCAGGTTACTTGTAATTCAGTTCATCAAACCACTTTTTCTTTGATAAAATATAGGAAGAGAAACAGTAAGAAATTAACTACATCATAATATGGTGGATCACCATTGGTGCCCAGCCATTGACAACACCCAGCATGTCATCTTAAACTTAGAGGCATGGAATGCAGCCCCAGTAACAGAAAAACACACAGCATGTTGACTAAACAGGACATAAAACTAAACTGTCTAGGGAGTTAAGAGTTACAGAATCCAGTAGTACATATTAGCCTTCTGTCATAAATGGTCACAACTTTTACTGAAGAGCATGTCAGATAAGGTAGAAGTTCTTTTCACCTTTAGACGTAATAGAAATTTTAGGACTGATTCCAGTATTGACCGGGGGCAGTGAATACAAAAGGGAGTTGCTCAGATCTGTTACAGCATTGAGGTAGCAGCTTAATGGACCTCTGTTTTTGGAAGTCTCTGAACAATTTATGTATAGGGTTTTTCATTCAACAGATACTTACACATTTCCTACAATATGTATTGCATTCTGAATTCTGCCTGCTTTAAAGGAGCTTAGGATTGAGGATAAGAATCACCTATATAAAAAACACCAAGGAAGTGATGAATTTCTGCTATTTGTTTACATAAATTTATGCCTTAGACCAAGTTTCTTGAAGGCAAGAACATAAATTATCTTAGAACTAATAACTAAATCCTTTCAAAGCAGGAAGTGGTATGTTTCCCAACGCCCACCTCATTTTCTCCCAACCGTTATTAATACATTTAGCAATCTCTACATGATAGGTACAATGTTAGGCATTAGGGATACAGCTGCAAACAACAACAGTGTTTCTGGTCACATAGCTTATCTTGGAGGAGGTATTTGGTATTGGTCTTGAAGTATGAAAAAAGTTTCTGAACATGCAGTGACCAAACAGAAGAATATTCTAGGCAAAGCCAACAGTGGGGGCAAAGATATGAAAACAAGACCTTCTGAAACAGTATGGTGAGTAATTAATAGCTCAGGCTGACTAGAAAATAGAATGAATAAAAGAATCTGAAATATATGACATGATTAACAGCATTCTCTCTTCTGTTTGGGTTTTCAACCATGGGAGAAATAAAACAGTGGGTAAAGAAGGAATTAGATTGGCAAATGTAGTTTTGTATAAAAGCCTATGGACCTGAGTTGAGCCTCAGGATCAGCCAGATTTATTCTCTGTGTTATAGGGAGAGCTGGATAGGAAAGGCCTACCCTTGGCAAGAATCAGCCTCTGTTCAACTTATGGTATAGTGTGATTCTGCATGGTTTGGGTAGAATCTCCTAAGATGAAAAAGGGGTTGGGTCCAGTTTCCCTAACTGTTTTTCCTACGCTTGTCAGTTAAGTCGCTCCATGCAAGTACCCAATGTTAGAGAAGTATAAGGGTGAATAGAGTCAGTTACACTAGAGAGCTTAATGCTCTTTTCACTGGGAAAACAAAACAGTAGTAGGAGGTTAAGTAGTGCTTCTTATTAACATTTCTTAGTCCCTTCCCCTTTTATTTTTTTTTTAACCCATTGTACTTAATCATTAAGTCTATGGTAAAAAATGGGAAGACCCACACACTCAAGAAAGGAAACCAACAGTTTCTCAAGACAGTCTTGCTTATACCTTCTTGAAACTCTGTCATACACACCACTACTTTTTTTGAGTACTTTCCTGGACTGCTAGTAAGCAGATACTTTGCTTCCAGAATCTGCAAGTTAAATACCTAAGGCTAATCCATTCTCAAGACTAAAAATTTGTTCTCTATTCTATTTCCCTTACAAATTAGTCTGGCCACATTATCCAACATAACTAACCAACAGTCTGCAATAAGACCGAATGAAAATATTAAGATACTTATATAATAAAATTTATAAAAACTCACTAATATGAAATGCCAGCAACATGGAATTTCCCCTAATAGGAATCTTAAAGCCCCACATCACATTTTTGTGTCCTTGGGAGTTAAAAGTCTATTTCTGAAAAACTTTTTTACCACGATATTCTCCCAGGCTCAGTCACAGAGGTGTTTGTTTTGTTTTGTTTTGTTTTTTTGGTTTTTGTTTTTTTTAGATTTTATTTGACAGGGAGAGAGAGATCACAAGTAGGCTGAGAGGCAGGCAGAGAGAGAGGAGGAAGCAGTCTCCCCACTGAGCAGGGAGCCCGATGCGGGACTCGATCCCAGGTCCCTGAGATCATGACCTGAGCTGAAGGCAGGGGCTTAACCCAATGAGCCACCCAAGTACCTAAAGTTCTTGATATTTAGAGGGATATATCAGTTCTTTAGCATCTTCATCCTGAGTTATCCCTGCTTGAAGCTGGTGTAGGTCCTTTAGGATCAGAAGTTGTGTTGGTTCAATGAATGCCAGGTCTCACCTTTCAAGAGACCACGTTGTTCATGGGACATAATACGGTAGCTCAGCACTGGCTATACTCATGAAATGTAGAAGTCAGTTCCTAGTCCTGAAAGCAACCATCCTAGGTGGAATTATCTCAGAACCTTGTACTTAAATTTGTCTGAGACCATGAAAGCAAGTCAGCTGTGCAGGAAAAAGGAGTTTACCCCTCACTGGTACATGTTCATCTCTACCAGTTGTCTAGAATCCGTGGACTGTGAATGTTAACTCCTTTTGGAGTGCTCTCATCTTCCAACTTGGCCATTTGCCTGAAGGTGATTAAGGGATGATGATAGTAACTCTGATAAAGGTCCTGATAAAATCATCCTTATCGTAACACCCTTTACTGAATAATGTGTGCTAAGCACTTTCCTGAGAATATTATATACATATATGTATGTGTATATATATACATATATATATAAATTATATAATATTATTACCTCAAAAAATCACACTCTTATTCCCCAGTTTTAAATAATATGGAAGATAAAAACCAAATCTAAAGATGAAAGCCAAAATATTTTCATTTCAAAAAGAGGAGAGACAGGAGACAAGTTTACAGTAATGTATCTTAATCTGAGACCCAGGTGGACCTCTAGAATTAGGCTGATTTTCTCCCTAGTTCCAGGTGGTGCAGAGTGAGGCATACTTCTTTGGGCAAGTCCTTAAAATTTAAAGTTTGGAAGTGCTGTCAAAAACTCCAGTTCTTCAGTGGAAGTGAACATGGGATAGAATAGAGTCAAACATGTTCCTTTATTTTTCTGAAATTAATTAATCATATTGATATTTCCACTCCTCGTAGTGAAGTACTGGAGTAATGCTATTTGAGCTCTGTTCACGAGACAGACACATCAGGAATGGGGAAGAAACGTTGTCTATAAAATGATAAATGGGAATTTACCCTTCATAAATTTTCCTAATTGAGTAATGTGGAAAATTACTGTGAAAAATTGACAGTTTTTAAGTGGGGTAGTGATATGATGCCCTTTTTTGTTTTAGAAGGACTATTTTGGAAGCTGGGGATAAAAAGGTTTCAGGAAAGAAGACCCTGGAGGCAGAGAAACCATTTAAGAGTCTATGAAAGAAGGGGCACCTGGGCGGCTTGGTGGGTTAAGCCTCTGCCTTCAGCTCAGGTCATGATCTCAGGGTCCTAGGATCAAGCCTGGCATTGGGCTCCCTGCTCAGCAGGGAGCCTGCTTCCTCCTCTCTCTGCCTGCCTCTCTGCCTACTTGTGATCTCTCTGTCCAATAAATAAAATCTTTTTTAAAAAAGTCTATGAAAGAAATGATGCAGTTAGGATAGTGGGCATTGGGAGATTGGAGAGAATGTATATGTGGGAGTTTTTATAGCATGAAGAGAGAGAAGCCTTGGCAGTCAATTGGGTATAATAGAGGAATGGGAGAAGCCAAAGTAGATTGGAGATGGGAGATGATCCTGTCCCAGAACTGTAATATTCCCTTATATGAGGATGCTCATCCTCATATCTTGTAAAAAATAGAACTCATTTCAGTGAGGGGGGGGTTGGTTGTCTTTATTTTATAGATGGAAAACTATCAAATGGAAGTTGCATGCTTTGTTCAAATTCACAGGTTCTGGCATTATGTGGATTTTATCAAGTGCCTTCTCCTTTTTCTCGAGGATCTCCTGCATAGTGGGGTACACATTGCTTGCATTAAAACACTTGACTACTTATTGCCTTGCTTTCACCCAAGGAGTTAGGCTTAGGGTTTTAATGTGGAAAAGTCCAGCTTGTAGCCATTTATATGCACTTGCCTTGGTCAGACTTGGAGTTTAGAATCATCCCTTTTAATTAGTCTCATTTGTACCTAGAGACCCTCAGTAGTTAGGGGTGAGAAGACCTTCATTTGGGGAAAAAATGAAGTGGGATGATCCTTTCAGTACCAACCATGGCATCTCCCCTGTTCACCTTTGCCTAACCACTCCAATTGTCTACTGGAAAAAAGGAGGAGGGAGAGGACTAATTCTAGAGCCCTATATGCCATTGCAGAAGGGGGTAATTTAGTTCATTTATCCCACAGATGTTGAAGTGCCTAAAATGTAACACCGTTTAAACATTGGGAACACATCCGTGACCAAAAGAAAACTTCCTACTCTCATAAAACTTACCTCTTAGTAGGTAGGGGGAGATAAATAAGTAAACTTACAGTATATCAAATGTTAAATGGTATGGAGAGAAGAAAAAGAGGTAGGGAGTGCTGGGGTAGGGCTGATGTTACCTCATTGCCCAAGACACCTCCTATGGAAATAATATCTGGAAGATCGAAACATCTGGGAGTTGTGTTAGGTGACTGATAGTAGAGACTGAAGAATGAACAAGATTAGTCCTGGGGATCCTAAGGCAGGTGGCTGTGGTGTGTGGCTGTGAGGCTTGGGGGGTCTTGCTGCAATCATGGGATTCTCCTCATTCTTTGGAATCAGGTCCACCTCTTCAAAAGGTGCTCTCCTTTAAACAACGACAAAACAGCTAGTTAAGAATGGTTCTTAATTGTTGCAAAAAGACACAATCAGCAAACCTATGAAATTACTATAAAACACTGAAAATGAGAAGAAATCAGAACACTAATATTGAACAATATTAATCTTGCTTAGGTAGCTCCCTTTCAATTCTAAGATGACAGTATCTTTCAGACTATAAAGGGAGCACATTGTTTAGGAAGATTCTCTGTTTTCTATGAATCGATCCCCAGCAATAATTACTTTAGAGAATCTAGTAAAAGCAGTATTTCTACCTTCTTACCCTGTGGCTTTTGTTCCTTCTCATTAGATAAGATGGACTAATAAAAGGTAGTAAATATGATTCTAATGGCTTTGCCATTGTTGCCATGGCTCTGAGTTACAGAATATAGCAGTGTTCTACCAGACCATCTAAATTCCAGTATCTGAAATTTTATATTGCAAAAGATCCATGATTACTTTTATAGATTCTAAATGTCTTGGAAACAATCTGCTATACACAGGTTAAGAGATGAGACTAATTTTTTTTAATTAACATATAATGTATTATTTGCTTCAGGGGTACAGGTCTGTGAATCATCAGTCTTCCATAATTCACAGCGCTCAGCATGGCACATACCCTCCCCAGTGTCCATCACCCAGCCACCCCATCCCTCCCGCCCCTCCACTCCAGCAACCCTCAGTTTGCTTCCTGAGATTAAGATTCCTGAAGGGTGGGGTTGTGGGCAGGAATTGACTGGAAAAGAGCACGGAAGAACTTTTTGGAGTGTTGAAAGGCTTTTATGTCTTTTTCAGATCGTTGATAGGTAAATACGATTATCAAAACATCAAAATGGAACACCTGAGACTTAGGCAATTTACTTGGTTCATTATACCTCATTAGGTTAATTATATCTCAATTGGAAAAAAAATTAGAGGGTAAGGAAAAACATAGGTGATATGGAAGAGAAAGTATACTGCAAAGGAAAAAAGGATAAAGACAAACTTAAAATTTAAACTCCATTTTATAAATTTCATTAACAGTGCAGTATTAAAACTTTTTCTGGAAATTTTATTGCACAGTCCCATCATTACATCATCCTATTTCTTCCTTCATTCTTTATGACTGATGAAGTTCACAGTAGTGGGGGATATTATCTGTTGAAGCCAATATACTTATAATTTCAAATGCAAAGAATGTGTGAATTGAGCCTATTTTCATTGTTCATTCAATTCTAATTTTTACCAATTCTACTAAGGGAAGCATTAGTCTGTTTTTTTATGCAAAACAATCTACCATTGTATTTTTTTATGAAAATAATTTCTAAAATTTTAACTCCAGTATGATAGTGTTATATTAGTTTTAGGTGTACACATAGTGTTTCAATAATTCTCTACAATCCTCAGTTCTCACCTTGATGAATGTACTCTTAATCCATTTCACTCATTTCACCCATCCCTCCACCCACCTCCCCTCTGGTAAACATCTGTTTGTTCTCTGTAGTTAAGAATCTTTTTTGTTGTTGTTGTTGCTGTTTTTGGTTTTTGGTTTTTTTGGTCTCTTTTTATCTTTCGGTTTTTTTCCTTAAATTCCATGTAAGACTGAAATCATATGGTATGTGTCTTTCTCTGACTTATTTCTCTTAGTATTACAGCCTCTAGCTCCAACCATTCTGTTGCAAATGGCAAGATTCCATTCATTTTCATGACTTAATAATACTCCATTGTATATATGCACCACTTATTCTTTATCCATTCACCTATGGATGGACACTTGGGTTGCTTCCAGAATTTAGCTATTATAAATAATCCTTCAGTGAACATGAGGGTGCATATATCCCTTCAAATTGGTGTTTTCATTTTCTTTGGGTAAATACTCTGTAGTGGAATTACTGGATCATATGGTAATTGTTTTTTAATATTTTGAGGAACCTCCATACTGTTTTCTACAGTGGCTGCGTCAATTTAGATTCCCATCAACAGTCCACAAGCATTCTTTTTTCTCCACATCCTCCACAACACTTGTTTCTTGTGTTCTTGATTTTAGCCATTCTGACAGGTGTGAGGTGATACCTCATTGTGGTTTTGATTTGCATTTCCCTGATGAGTGTTGGTGGAAGACATGAATAGACATTTCTCCAAAGACAACATATACATGGCCGACAGACACATGAAAGGATACTCAACACTCATCTTATTATATAAGTCTTCCACCCATTTTTTAAAAAGATTTTATTTATTTATTTATTTGACACAGAGGGAGATCATAAGTAGGCAGAGAGGCAGGCAGAGGGAGAGGGAGAAGCAGGCTCCCTGCTGAGCAGAGAGCCCGATGTCGGGCTCGATCCCAGGACCCTGAGATCATGACCTGAACCAAAGGCAGAGGCTTAACCCACTGAGCCACCCAGGTGCCCCTCTTCCACCCATTTTTAATAGGCTTATTTCTGGGTGGTTTTGTTTTGTTTTGTTTTGTTTTTTGGTGTTGAGTTGTATAAATTGTTTATTTTTGGTACTACCCCTTTATCATTTGTCATTTGCAAATATGTCATTTGCAAATATCTTCTCCTGTTCAGTAGGTCATCACTTTTGTTGTTTCCTTTGCTGTGTAGAAGCTTTTTATTTTGAGGTAGTTGAAATGTTTTTTTGCTTTTGTTTCCCTTGCCCCAGGAGAAATACCAAAAAAAAAAAAGAAAAAGTTGCTACAGCCTATCTCAGAGAAATTACTTCCTGTGTTCTCTTCTAAGATTTTTATGGTTTCAGGTTTCTCATTTAGGTTTTTAACCCATTTTAAGTTTACTTTTGTGTATGGTGTAAGAAAATGGTCCAGTTTCATTCTTTTGCATGTAGCTTTCCAGTTTTCCCAGCAATATTTGTCAAGAGACTGCCTTTTTCCCATTACATATTTTTGCCTCCTTTGTCAAAGATTAATCATGGGTTTATTTCTGGGCACGGTAGTCTGTTTTTGTGCCAGTACCATTCTGTTTTGATTACTACAGCATATAGTATATCTTGAAGTTTGGGATTGTGATACCTCCAGTTTTGTTCTTATTCACAATTCCATTGGCTGTTTGGGTTCTTTTGTGTTCCATATATATTTTAGGATTATTTGTTTTCTTTCTGTGGGAAATAGTGTTGGCATTTTGAGAGGGATTGCATTAAATGTGTAGATTGCTTTGGGTAGTATAGACATTTAAAAAATATCTTCCCAGTCCATGGGCATGGAATCTTGTCATTTATTTATGTTACCTTAATTTTTTTTTTCATCAGTGTTTTCTAGTTTTCAGAATATGGGTCTTTCACCTCCTTAGTTAAGTTTATTTCAAGGTATTTTATTCTTTTGGTGCAACTGTAAATGGGATTTTCTTAATTTCTCTTTCTGCTGCTTCATTATTTGTGTATAGAAATGATAAAGGATTTCTGTATGTTGATTTTTGTATTCTGCTACCTTACTGAATTCATTTTCCAGGTCTAGTAATTTTTCTGGTAGAGTCTTGAGGGTTTTCTATATATAGTATGCCATCTGCAAATAGAAATTTTACTTCTTCATTACTGATTAAGATGCCTCTTATTTCTTTTTGTTGTCTGATTGCTGTGGCCATTTTCAGTACTATGTTGAATAAAAGTGGTAAGAGTGGACATCCTTGTCTTGTTCCTTACCTTAGGGGAAAGCTCTGTTTTCCACTATTGAGTACGATGTTAACTTTAGGTTTTTCATATATGGTCTCTATTATGATATATGTTCCCTCTAAGCCTACTTTGTTGACAGTTTTAATACGAATGGATGTTGTACTTTGGCAAATATTTTTTTCTGTATCTTTTGAAATGATTATGTGGTTTTTATACCTTATTTTGTTTATGGGATTTATCATATTGCTTGACTTGAACCACTCTTGTATTCCAGGAATAAATCCCAGTTGCCTGTGGTGAACAATATTTTTAATCTGTTGTTGGAGTTGGTTTGCTAACATTTTGAGGGTTTTTGCATCTGTGTTCATCAGAGATAATGGCCTATGTAGTTCTTTTTGTGTGTGATGTCTTTATCTGGTTTTGGTATCAGGGGAATGCTGGCCTCATAGAATGAATTTGGAAGCTTTCCTTCCTCTTCTATATTTTGGAATAGTTTGAGAAGAATAGGTATTAACTCTTCTTTAAATATTTGGTAGAATTCACCTGTGAAGCCATTTGGTCCTGGATGATTGTTTGCTGTTTCGTTTTCCACTCCTTCAATTTCATTGCTGATAATTGGTCTGTTCAAATTTCCTATTTGTTCCTGCTTCACTTTTAGGAAGTTTTTTGGTTCTAGGAATTTATCCATTTCTTGAAGATTATAAAAATGCTAGCAATTTGAACAGTCTCTTAAAATTTTTGTATTTCATTGGTGTCATTTTTTATTTCTTTTGTGATTTTCAGTTCTTTCTTACTTGGCTAAAGGTTTATTGATTTTTTTTTTTTTTAGAGAACCAGCTCCTAGTTTTATTAATCTATTTTTTAATTTTCGATTTCATTTATTTTTGCTATTTCCTTCCTTTCACTGGTTTTGGATTTTGTCCTTTTTTTTTCTCTAGTTCCTTTAGATGAAAGGTTAAATTGTTTCTTCTTGAGATAGGCTTGTATTGCTATAAATTTCCTTCTTAGAACCACTTTTCCTGCATCTCAAGGAATTTAGACCATTGTCTTTGAAATTTCCTTTCTCTTCATGTATTTTATTTCCTCTGATTTATTGGTTGATCCATCCATTGTTTAGTAGCATGTTATTTAACCTCTGAATTTGTGTTCTTTCCAGGTTTTCTCTTGTGCTTGATTTCTAATTTTATAGTATTTTGGTCAGAAGATGTATAGTATGACTTCATCTTTTGAACTTGTTGGGACTTGTGGTCTAGTGTGTGATCTATCCTGGAGAATGTTCCATGTGCACTCAGTGTGTATTCTGTTGTTTCAGGATGGCATGTTATGAACATATCTGTTAGATCCATCTGGTCTAACATGTCATTAAGAGTCACTGTTTCCTTGTTGATTTTCTGTTTACATGATCTGGCCATTGGTGTAAGTGGGGTGTTTAAGTCTCCTACCATTATTGTATTACTATGGACTGCTTCCTTTGTTAATAGCTTCTCTATGTATTGGGCACCCCAATGTTGGGTGCATAAATATTTGCAACTGTACTTCTTATTGAATTATTCCTTTTATGATTATATAGTGTCCTTTTGGTCTTTGTTTTCAAGTTTTTGTTTGATATAAATATTGCTGCCCCAGTTTCTTTTCACATTCATTTGCATAATATTTTTCTATATCCTCCACTTCAACCTGCAGATGTCTTTAGGTCTGAAATGAGCCTCTTGTGGATAGCATACAGATGGGTATTTTTTAATCCATTTGGTCACCCTGTGTCCTGATTGGAGTGTTTAGTCCATGTACAGTCAAAATAATAGGTGTATACTACTTCTTTTTTTGTTGTTGTTTTTACTTCTAGTTTTTGCAGTTCTCTGTTCTATTGCTCTTTTCATTTAAATGTCTTTCTTCAGTGATCTACTTGGATTCCTTTTACTTCATTATTTTTTTATATATCTATTACTGGTTTTTTGATTTGTGGTTACCATTAGCTTCATACATGACACTTTATGCACAAAGCAGTCCATATTAAGTTGATAATTGCTTAAGTTTGAACACATTGTAAAAGCATCAAATTTTTAATCCTATCCCCTGACACATTTTATGTATATGGTATTAAACTCTGCATCATTTTAGTTTGTGAATCCCTTAAGTGATCAATGTGCTAGAACCTACCTCTAGCATTTGTGGTTCTAGCCATTGGTCTCGATCTTGATGACCTCACATGCTGTGGCCTCTGTTTCCTCAGACTTCTGTCTACCCACTGGCTCTTTGAGCTTATTAACACTTAATAACTGAGACGTGACAACGTCTCCATTCCTTGCATACTATATATAGCTCATGGACGACCAGGAATATTTATCACCTCACACCAAAGCTTCTACATACATAATTACCTCCCATTATGTTGCTGCTGCATTAATCTGTGCCATTTGGTAATGGTCATGAATAAGACTTGCAGTCTTTCCTCCAGAATACCTAAGGAGTGTGCTCCCAATATGTTTAAGCTATCCTTCTGTATACCTAGAGGTTTCCCATTGCCCTGTCCTATTGAGGTTTGATATGAAGAAAGGGAAAGGGAATGAAAGCTTTTGCTTCAACCCTCCCTTAGTTTTATTGAAATATAACTAACATACATCACTGTTAAGTTTAAGACATAAAGCATAATGGTTCGACTTCCATATATTGTGAAATGATTACCAAAATAAGTTTATTACCCATCATTTAATATAGTTATAATAAAAAAGAAAGGCAAAACTTTTCCTGGGGATGACAACTCTTAGGATTTACTTGCAATAACTTTCTTATCTATCGTACAGTAGTGTTAACTATAGTCACGATGTTGTACATCACATTCCTAGGACTTACCATATGGAATTTTGTACCTTTGGATCACCTTCCTCCAATTTCCCCTCCCCCACTCACTGCCTCTGGGACCAAAAGTCTGGTCCTTTCTTCCACCTACGAGTTTGGTGTTTAAGTGAGAGCATACAGTACTTTTCTGAAAACCTTTGCTTTTGACCTGTTCACTTTCACAGCATTTCTCCTTGTTTTGTATTCACTGAGCTGGAAGAGGCAAGCTTTAGGCTATCAATTTATCTCTGTAATTTTCTCTTCCTACAGTTAGTGTAAAGGTAAACTTAATTGTCTGGTTTTCTAGGCTTATCTCTCGAGATAAGAGAATTTAGAAAAAAACTTATCTAATAGTGTGGTCTCACTGCAAACTCAAAACTCATCATGGAAATATTAGAAGATGAATATTAACACCATCTTTCCATCCATCAGAATTCCTTTCATATAAATCTTTCCTTTCATATAAGTCTTCTACTTCCACCCCTGCCTCTTTGCCCTAACCCAGGCAGATGAATGACTCAGGTTAAATAGATTATTGTACTGGTCATCAAGCTGTTGTGTGTTTCAAAGGCATTCACTTCTTTGTCTTTGAAAAGGAGTGATTCTGCAAAGCAGTTTTCTGTTTTGCCAGCAGGGGCACTAGAAGGAGATTGAGACATAGGAAAAGGTAGACGGAACTTTGTCCTTCTGTTGGGTTCTTGTCCTTGTCACATTGCTTCAGCAATGGCTTCTAACCTTAATAGCAGCAGTTAGTTCCATTTGTGAGTTTTTTTGCACGCTTCGAGAATTAGGCTTATTCATGCCACCACCTTGGAGGTCCAAATCTCTACTCCCTAGATGCGTCACTGAGCTTCCACCATCTCCCTGTGTTCCAGCCCTAGATGTCATAGCTGCTTCTGCAGGTCGTACCTTTGTGCTACCTCTGTTTGTTCCTTCTCTACCTTCTCAGCCTTTTCATATTGAGCCAATTCACCTCTGTTAAAACAACTAGTTTATAGGGCGCCTGGATGGCTTGGTAGGTTAAACGTCTGCCTTTGGCTCAGGTCTTGATCCCTAGGTCCTGGGATCCAGCCCTACATCTGGCTCTCTGCTCAGCGGGGAGCCTGCTTCCCCCTCTGCCTCTGCTGCTGCTATTGCCATGCTCGCTCTCTGTCAAATAAATAAATCTTAAAAAAAAAAAGTGACTCAAGCTGAAAAGTTATGTATATATATACGCACCAGAGGAAATCATAAAAGCATATTTCAAAATATGAGCATCATTCCACTGTAGCAAAACTGTGGGGAAAAATAATTCATTTACTAAATTTCCCGTTGGTGATAGCATGGCATTTTGGGGAGAAGAATACGCTGAAAATCTTTTTGGCTTGAGAGGTAAGTTCCCAAGCAGCAGATTAAAGTATCACAAGTTTTTCTGTACTTGATTTGAATAAAGGTCAGTGCTCTTAATGAGAGGTCATTTTGTTGATCACTGATGGTTTCGCGTTTATATGAGTGAAATTGCTCTGTATACCCAAGAAGGAAAAAGAGGCAAGCAGGCAGGTTCATAAAGGAGTCTAGGAAGGAAATGAAGAGGAGAAGCACTCAGATGGTAGCCGAGTGACAAGTGATGTAGCAGAGTGGAAACATATGGGAAGTGTCACCTTCTTTCAAATTATCTACAGAATTGTCAATAAACTTACATTGCTTGTGTTTGGTACACCTTTTTAAAAAGATTTTATGTGAGAGAGAGAGAGAGCAAGCACAAATGGGTGGAGGAGCAGAAGGAGAAGGAGATGCCCCACAGAGCAGGGAGCCTGATGTGGGGTTCGATCCCAGCTCCATAGGATCATGACCTGAGACGAAAGCAGATGCTTCCCCAACTGAGGTACCCAGGCGCCCCAAGTAAACTTCCAGTATAAAGTTCAATGTCTACATCTGTGGTGGGGCTAAAGTGGGGGTACTTGAGATCTAGGTTGTTGTAGTCTAGAGCTCTGGTTGCAGCAGTTGCCAATGGCTGGACTGTGGATTTAGTCAGACCTGGGTGTTCATCCCAAGTCCACTGCTTGTTAATTGTATGGGTTAGGCTGTGTTGTTCCCATATTTCTGAGCCTCATTTTTTTTCCTAACCTGTAAAATGGAATAATACCATCTTCATATGGTTGTTGTGAGGATCACATGAAAGAGAAAGATATAAAGTGCTTGGTATAGTGCCTGGCATAGAATAACTACTCGAACATGTTATATATATTGAGTCCAACTAAATGTCATTTCTTCAGTTTCCCAAAGAATGCTTTAGCCTTCTCTTACCTGTTTACTTCCACTTCTCATCAGAATAATTCCGTCTACATAGATCACTTATTTATTATTGATCCCAGGCACATCTTGGAGGTATTGAAGGTTTGGTTCTAGATCACTGCAATAAAGTGAACATCACGAAGTGAGTCAGAGGAACTATTTGGTTTCCTAGTGCATATAAAGTTATGGTTACAATATACTGTAGTCCATTAAGTGTGCAAAAGCATTATATTTAGGAAAAACCCATACACCTTAATTACTTAATTGCTAAAAGATGTCAACTATTGTCTGAGCTTTCAGTGAGTTGTAGTCACTGATTAAATCATCATAACAAAAATAATAATAATGAAAAAGTTTGAGGTATTTTAAGAATTGCCAAAATGTGTTACAGAAACATGAAGCAAGCAAATGCTGTTGGAAACAGGGCACTGATAGACTTGCTACATGCAAGATTAGTACAAACTTTTAGTTTGTTAAAAAGAAAAATACCCCCAAACCACAGAAAAATACCCCAAAAACTCCACAGGAAAAAAAAAAAAAACCTTCACAAAATCTTCAAAGAGCAATAAAACATGGTATGCCTGTGTGAATATTTATCACATTGCATTTGTTTCCCGTTTATTTTTCCGGTCAGATCCTGAGCCCCTTGTAGCCAGAATTCATATCTTTGTTTGTTCATCACCTTCAGTTCCTGGAACATAAAGAAAGGTTAATGAATGTTTGGTGAATGGATGAATTTTGAAAAATTATTTTCCAGGAAAGTTTCTGAAAAATGACCTTTATTTAGTCAAAGACTTATTTATGATATTGTTATAGAAAGCAGGAGACTTCCTTTTCTTTTTTTACAGTGAGATTCCATGGAAATGCTATGCTGCTTTTGTTCTCTCCAAAAAGCAGGATATAGATGAAGAAATCTGGAGCAGTTCATGAGGCATGTGACTATTGAGATAACTCATAAAAGAGATGTATGGAATTCCAGGCAGCAATAAACATATATGGCATGGAAAGGGTAAATTAGGTGAAGTAGGTTGAAGGTTGGTGAGTAAATGACCATGACTAGGTGAGAGTATGGGAGTGTAATTAGCATAGGAGATAATGCTAGGAATAGAGGTTTGGCACCATATTCTGGAAATTTTTGAATGCCTGCCCATGGAATTGGGGTTGTATTGTCTTTAGAGAGCTGCTGACTACTTTTCAACAGGGTCATGCCATACTATGTATGAGGTGTTGTAAAAAGCTGTTGGGAACAGTGTGTAGAATTGATGCTAAAGGGAGCAAGAAGAAGGAAGGCATTTATTTCCTTCAGCAGAGCAGGAGAAGGGGAAGGTGGGCTGGAGCTGAGGTAGCAGCACAGGGAGTGGAAAGGCAAGGATACTTGGGAACAGTAGCCCAGTGGTTGAGATGGCAGGGAAAACCCTGAAGAGAGGCTTTATAGACAGGGAGGAAATGAGGATGACAGAATTCGAGTCTGAAAGGCCAGGGGAAGGCTGCTTTTCGTAAGTGGAAAGGCAGGATAAAGTATAAATTAAGAGAGGAGTTTCTCCTTCAAATATGATGCTTTTGTGGTGTTGAGGTCTTAAAAATGATGGAGATGAAAGTGAATGTTCAGTCTGGGTGATTTCACTTGGAGGACATCTGCACACAGGATTAAAACTAAGCACAGGTGACTGAAAATGAAAATGATGGTGTTGGAAGTTTTATAAGTGGAATCTAAAGACTTTTTTTTTTTTTAAACCAAAGGAGCATGGAGACCTGTCTTGGGAAGAATTGTTACTGGATGACATCATTGGTTTCTTTTTTTTTTTTTTTTTCCTTTCCCTATGGTGGAGAGAGAAGGTTCAATTACCTTACATATTAAGGCATGATGTTCATTTTTTTTTAAAATCTCTCCATGCAACAAGAATTTTCATTATGTGATAACACCACTGTCAAATAGCAGAATCTGTCATTAGATCCTGGGAGTGTTGAGGGATGGGGTGAAGAGATTCACACTTGTTAGGGGAATAGAGGGACAGAGAGTGAAGACATGTAGAACTGGGATTAGAGGGACTGCATTAAAGGGTGAAACTAAAGTACCTGAGTTTGTCAAGGTGCCTGGCAAACATAATTATTTAAATTGGTGCAAAGCCATTTTACTTTCCTATGAAATGGACACTGAACCATACCATTTTCCCCTGGCAAACACTGCAAACTTTGGCATCTTATACTTGATGGCAGTCTGGAGGAAACTCCTCCTGTGTTATCAGCAAACCCATATGTATTTGCATCGGTTTCTTGATTGTGTCCCAAGTGTTGCTTTTTTCAAAGCTGGCAATTGAGAAAGAGAGCTAGAAGCTCTACCTTTAAAAATAACCTTACTGCCGGTTGCAATCTGCACTCTTGATTGCTTTGGGGAGCCATTCAAACAGAAAAGGCTTATTTTATTTGAGAATTAAATATCAGTAGGTATGGGAGACACATCTTAAGGTGACTGCCAATGAGTCATGTCATTGTATAATTACCTCCCCTTGAGCACAGATGGAATCTGTGCTTTGCTTCTAATAGAATATGGCAGAGGTGATGGGATGTCATTCCCATAACTTTTACAAAAGACTCCACCTTAGCAGGGTGGAGAGTTCTGATTGCAAGGAAGCAAACGGCCATAATAGGCACTGCTTACGGGGATGGCCACAAGGCAGGCAGCTGCAGCCAGCCCCCAGGATTCTCAGGGCCTCCATCCTATAACAAAAAGGACTGAATCCTGTCAACAACCATGTGAACTTGGAAGAGAACCTAAGAATAGAGCCTGGGGTGGGGAGGAAGAATAGAGCGTGGCTGACACTCTGCTTGCAGCCTCGTCAGATCCTAAGCAGAAGACCTAGATAAGCAATGGCTGGACTCCTCACCTATGGAAACCATGAGATGATAATACATGTGTATTGTTTCCAACTGCTAATTTTGCAGTATTTGTTACATAGCAACTGAAAACTATTTGATCAGGTAAAGGGTTGATTTAGTGATGAAGACCCCTAGATAATATCCTTTGATGTATAATTAACTAGAAAATGAACCTGAAATCTCAGTTGTATTAAAAAAACAAAAAACCCCCAAACACAAAAAACAACCTAAAGCATAACATTAGGACCCCATAACTCATCACTTTGGAGTCCCTCGGTAGATAGCAAGTTTGTTGCAGGTGTACCTGCCCAGTTGTAAGACTGAGTGACCCCCTGCAAGGAGACAAAGATAGGTAAGCCCTCTTATTCTGCCTGGGCTTTGATAATCTTGTCCAGCCTGAGGTTCAGCTTCTATACTTAATGACCTTCTTACATTGTTGCAAGTAATAGGATCTTTTTCTTCCGTGCTGCACATGAAGCAGCATGAAATGTACAAAGTCATCAGTCCCTCTTCCCACTCTGTTATTGCTTTGTTCTATTTCACTTTATTTCTCGGAACTTTATCAGGATCCTTGTGTTCTAAGGAAAGTCAGTATTAACTGACTAAATTAACATTACTTAAGTGGCAAAACAAACTCTTCCACTGATAATGTTATTTTATCCAGTTTTAATGAAGGTCCTATGGTCCAGAACAAGTCAGCTCTGCCACCTCTAACAAAGGACATTGTTGCTTGGGTAGTAGTATCATTATGGATTTGGGAATGAGTGGCCTTATGAGACTTCAGAATAAAATTTTGGACTTTAAGATTCTTTTTTTAAGATTTTATTTATTCATGAGAGACAGGCAGAGAGAGAGAGAGAGAGAGAGAGAGAGAGAGGGAGAAACAGGCTCCTCGCAGAGCAGGGAGGCTGACTCAGGACTCAATCCCAGGACCCCAGGATCATGACCTGAACCGGAAGGCAGATGCTTAACTGATTGAGCCACCCAGGCATTCTGGCTTCTGAATTTTCATCTCGTTGGAGATATAGGGTATCCGTATTACCTTAACTTTGCAGAAGAAGTCCTGAGGCCCGGAAGATGGTAGGTGATTTCTCCATTGCTCGGGAATCTAGTCCCCTTCTTTATCCACTAACTGTGCCTGACTTGGGCAAACCATGTGCTTTTGCTGGGTCCCAGTTGATTATCTGCTAAAGTGAACCTAGGCAATCTTGCCTATGAGAGAGATTTGGCCAGATAATCTGTTGGCTCTTTCAAAGCCATGAAAACCGTTGTATATTGGAATCAACTGTAGCTTCTCCAGTGGTTTAACACTTCCAAAGCTTACCTAAAATAGAATCCTACTTAGAATTTTCAACGCTCAACAGCAAAAGTACAGTCCAATTAGAAAATGGACAAAGCACATGAACAGACATTTCATCAAGGAGGATATACAGATGGCAAATAAACACATGAAAAGACATTCAACATCATTAACCATTACAGGAATGCAAATTTAAAACCACAATGAGATATGGCTACATGTTTATCAGAATGGCTAAATATGATGAAATTTTGGCAAGGGTGTGAAGAAATTGGATCACTCATACATTGCCAGTAGAAACTTAGTCATATAGCCATTCAGGAAATGAGTTTGGTAGTTTCTTCTAAAACTAAATGTTGGGGGTGCGTGGGTGGTTCAGTCATTAGGCATTGGCCATCTGCTCAGGTCATGATCCCAGGGTCCTGGAATGGAGCCCCGCATCAGGCTCCCTGCTTTGTAGGAAGCCTGCTTCCTCCTCTCCCACTCCCTCTGATTGTGTTCCCTCTCTCGCTGTGTCTTTCTGTCAAATAATTAAAATCTTAAAAAAAACAAAAACAAAAAAACCCTAAATGTTCAATTATCATACGATCTAGCAATTGGACTCGTAGACCTTTTCCCTGGAAAAATCCATTTCAGCACAGTAAAAAGGAATGGGCTACTGAAACACATAGGATTTTGGATCAATCACAAGGGCATTGTGCTGAGGCAAAAAGTCAATCCCAAAAGGTTACATACTGTGTGATTGCATTCATACAACTTTCAGAAATTATAAAATTAGAGAAATGGAGGATAGATGAATGGTGGCAGGGTAGGTCAGAGTTACAAAAGGGCAACCAGAAGAATCCTTCTGGCAATGCAACTGTTTTATATCTTGTCTGTAGTTGTGGAAATGAGAAATTTATATAATTGTACAGAACTTAAAACACATAAACCAATTGAATAGTAGAAAAATCTGAGTAAGACTAGTGGATTTTATCAATTTCAATTAGCATTTTAGCAGATGTTACCATTGGTGGAAACTAGGTAAAGGGTATACAGAATTTCTCTGTATTATTTCTTAAAATTGTATATGAATCTACACTTTAATAAGAATTAGAGTGGTACGAACTCTTTGAGAACTAAGTGAAAGCATCAACAGGCATTCATTAAGGCTTTATTGCATGTCACTATGCTAACCACTGCCCATGCCCTAGAGCCTTTTCAGTTTGGCGATATAATCTTAAGACTGTCACGATTATAAAAAATAATGAAGTGCTATTAGAAGTTGTCTTTTGGTCAACTTGGCCAATTAATAGTTAACGGAGGACCACGAGAGAGTATTTAAAACAATGACAAATATTGACTTGAATTTTTTGACATTTGATTGATGGTCCAACTAAGGCACTAGGAAATAAGTTGGAAGACTTTAAGTCTAATTAAAAAATTGACGTTGTTAAATAAAAACACCTTATTTAGAGTGTAGTACTCTACAATTCCCTCATATTGCCCTGTAACTGTAACAATGTAACAGTGCACATCTTATGATGAGGGTGGGAGGTAGGACACGGGTCAGGAGCCTGCCACTATCCCCTTTGCTGTGGAACTGGGAGCTGGTTATCAGGGAGGTGAACTGACATTTTATGCAACTTGACATACACACATTGAGATGGATGGACCTCTGGAAAAACATGTTCTGTTTTCAGAAGTAAGGTTTAATAAAAACTTCATCATGAGATCATTGGATCTCTGTAAAATGCCCTGTTAGATGCTAATGAAATGTTCAAAACAGCCTTCTGAAATTAACATTTGAATCTGAAGATTAATAGGTGGACTGTATCCACAGACGAATTTCTGTGCCAGTGTGATTCTCTATTCAAAGAACTATGATAGTATTAACTACCCCTAACAAAATGTAGAGTCAACATTTACTGAAAACAGAAATCATCATGTACTTTGTGTTAGTTCACATTTAGCATAATAGCTGTCAAAATGGCAGCACCTTTCTCCTGAGAACAACCTTGCTAGGAGCTTAATTTTCCGTAATGAATTTTCCCATGAAGATTTCTAAAGGTGGTTAATATGTGAAGCTGTGGTAGCAAAAGATGCTGGTACAGACTTCGGCTTAGCTGTCAGTCTCCCCTGAAGTAGGTCATGTATGGGATAACTTCAGGAGTATTCTATTTCTTAAAAAATTGAGCTGTGCAAATTAGTTAAAAAATTGACACGCGTAGGTACAGTGCTTTTGAGATCACATGCACTCTCCTTACATAGTCTCATTCTTCATCTGCAGCAAAGGTGAGAATAATGCTGTAGTTGGCATCCATTGAGTGCTTTGCATCCAACACTCCAAAGCACTTTCCTATTTGATCTTGCATCAGTATTTAGTATTGTCATGGTGCCGCCTTTTGGACCCTTTCATGTCTCTGGACTCATGCTTTTGATCACTTTACCCTATTTTTACTTCCTTCTTGTTGTTGGATTCTCTTTATGTTTGTATTCCTAAAGGTTGATGTTCCCTAGGACCTTTATCTCCCGCCATTTAAAACCTAGCATATGGGGTGTCCAGGGTTGGAGATGTTTTGATAATTTTATTTGGAAAATCAGACTTGAGGTGGTTGAGGCTTGAAAGAGGATTACAACTCCAAATGTTGCTGAAGTTGCTTATTACTCAGGCTTTCTAACCTCTTGCTAGGCCAGTCTAAGATTGAATCCAGGGATGGATTGGCTTTCAGCCAGTTTCTAGCAACTCACCCACCTCCCTTATCCATTCCCCTTCAGCTTCCCTTGGGTTACACTATTAAACATGATGGCACTCATTTTTTCTGGCTTGATGCCCGGAATCTCTTCAGGAAGAGAAATTATCTCTTTGTCCAGTAATTCCCTTGCTTTTAGCTCAGGGAATTTGAAAGCTGGCATCTAGGAGCCTTTTTCTGACTGCCAACTAATCAAAAAAGACAGTGCTGGAGGAGGGGGGGTCTGTTCATCCCTGCTCCTCCTCCGTGTCCTACTTTTAATGGAATGTCTGACAGGTATTGAAAAGCACTATGGAAATGTACTGTGTGACAAAGGAATTAGATGGCCAGGAAGTAAATTTGGGAATGTTTAGTTATTTGTTGAATTAAATGAACAACAGAACATCAAAAGCTCCAAGCATGTGAAAGTGCCTATGAATCAGAGCACAAGGAAGTTAAATTGTTTCCCTTTCTCTGAAGAAGTAGTCAAGGGCCCCAAAACACCATCTTTTGTAGTGCAGAGACAAGAACTGAACCAATACTAGACAGAGTGAATTAGACAGAAAATGCACAGGACAATAAGACACAGATTGTAGGTTTATGGTTTGTAGAAAGAAGATAAGGGGAAGTGAAGACCAGAATAAATTGTGACTCCTAAAAGAGGGAGAGAGAACCAAGAATGGAATTTGTATTTACAATGTATCCAGGGAAAAGGGCTGCTGCGGAAGTGGGATTTACAAATGAGATAGATGATGGTCCGAGGGGCTTAGATAGTAATTTAAAAAATAATTTTAAATATAAAAAAAGTGTCACCACAAGGCAGGAAAACCTAAGAACATATAAGATATCTAGATAAAATATGAGAGGAGCCACTAGGAAGCTTCTGGCACTAATTGATTAGATCACCAGGACATGAATAGAAGGATGCTGAATGAAGGAAACAAAATTCCGTGGTGAAATTTAAAATAATCCTTACACTAGTCTATACAAATGGCAATTTGGGGTCCTTAGTATAGCAAGAACACATCACCTAAATGTCTAAATGTGGTTATAGGCTAAATCTTAAGATGACAAGAAAAAAACTCAGCATCAGTGAAGTGATCAAGACAAGCTAAGTTATAACCTCTTCAGAGTAGAGTTATAAAATCCTTTAAAAATTGCAAGTCCTTGAGTAGGAACAGCTGACTTTAATATGAAATTGCATAGTCTTATTCATCAGATTAATATACTTTTTCCTGGCCATGTCCAGACATTGAAAAGTAGATGAGATGCATACAAGCACATAAGGGTGAGTGTCTAAGTATCTTATGGCAAGAAGTAGTTGTCAAATTGATGAATTTCAAGTCTGTTCTTAGTAATTTCATTAATAATCTGGACAAAATAGAGTATGAGTTTAGGACAGGTCTGAATTTTTAGTACAAGCATGGGCCTGGATAACCTTGAGAAAGTTATATAATGTCACTGAGCCAGTTTCCTTATTGTAAAATAAAGATAACAATAGCTATTTCATGACACCTGTCTCCATGGGAGGTTATAAACATATTGGGAGAACATAAGTGAAATGCCAAATACAGTAAGCAGACAGTGTTTGTGACTTCCTTTTTTTTCCTTATACCTGTTCTGAGCATGGCCTTGTTGGGTATGCCATTTTATTTTTGTGTGTATTATCTTGTTCTCTTTGAGATCAGTAATCTTAAAAAATGTATCAGTTAGTTTAAGATAGGTAGTTAAAGAAGATATCAAATGAACATGTTAATAAATGGAAGAATGCAGATGTAAGCCCCTGAACTAACTTTAATAATAAAGAACTTGACAGTTTATAAACCCCAAAGAGAAGGATGTCTTTAATAGATGAACTTAACCTCTAGGTTGCTGCATTGATAGACGATCACAGCAAGCTCTTGGTGGTATCAGTGGTAGTTGTTTCCAAATGTAGCCAGGCCTTGAAATGAAACCTTGCCGTTTGCAACGACGTGGATGGAACTGGAGGGTATTATGCTGAGCGAAATAAGTCAATCAGAGAAAGACAATTATCATATGATCTCTCTGATATGAGGAACTTGAGAGTCAGAGTGGGGGGTTGGGGGGTAGGGAGGGAAAAATAATGAAACAAGATGGGATGGGGAGGGAGACAAACCATAAGAGACTCCTGATCTCACAGAACAAACTGAGCGTTGCTGGGGGGGGGGAGGGTAGGGCTAGGGTGGATGGGTTATGGACATTGGGGAGGGTTTGTGCTTTGGTGAATGCTGTGAAAGATGTAAGCCTGATGATTCACAGACCTGTACCCCTGGGGCAAAGAATTAAAAAAAAAAAATGTAGTCAGGCCATATCGTTTGGGAAAATCTGGTCCTTAATTGCTCAAGACCAGTGGTCTGCAAATCTCAAAGTAGGTTAGTGTTACTACAAACCAAGGTGCTTAGGTCAGCACACAAGGAATGCATAAGCTTATAGCAGGTTAATCCTTAAAACTGGTTGGCGTGCTATTTAAATAGTAAAGAAGACACCTTTCCAAGGTTGAGTCAAGCTGAGGGGAATGGTAAGGTAGGTTTGGTCATGCTCATGAGCTGTCCTTTCTCATGATCTCCGGATGTGCACTGAGTCCTGGTAGACAAAGAGCCCTGTGCAGGTGACTGTGCTCAAGAGCCCAGCTGTAGCACTGTGTACTTTCCAACACACAATTCACCATTGGGCCTGGAGCTTGAGTCCTTTGCTACATGTTAGAATTCTCTAGGGAAGTTTTAAATATTATCACTACCTGGGCTCTAGCACCTGGGAATGAATTCAGTTGATAAGGGTTGATTTGGAACCTGTACTATTTTAAAGCTCCCCAAGAGATTCCAAAGTGTAGCTAGGGTTTGGGACTATTGAAGGGAGGTCAGACTTTAATGCAGACATAATTTGAGCATCCGAGTCCCCAAATGAAGCCTGTTACTCTTAAAGCTATTTCTTTTTTTTATTACTGTGTTATGTTAGTCACCATAAAATATTAAAGCTATTTTTAACTAGATTGTTTCTCTCCCCCCACTCCCATAACATCTCCTACTGTTTGTGAGAGTTACGTACTTCAGCAGTGTTTCTTAATACATACGAAGAAAAGGAGTGAATTCTGTGTGTAAGTTACATATGATTCATTCTGACTAAATTGAAAAAATGGACTTTAAAAAGAATGAATCTTTTAAAATTGGGAGTACTAGCTAAAGTGAGCATTTTTTAAATAATGGTATTTCAAGAAGTCATGGATGTCTCAGGTGATAAGGTCATAGAAAGAACTGACCTTAAGAATCAGACCGAGGTTTGATTTCCAGTGTGGCTATTAAGCAGCTGTGTGGGGACGTCTGGGTGCTCAGTCTTTCAAGTGTCTGCCTTCGGCTCAGGTCATGATCCCAGGGTCCTGGGTATCTTCGCTGCTCAGAGGGGAGCCTGCTTCTCCCTCTTCCTCTGCCTGCTGCTTCCCCTGCTTATGCTCTCTTTCTCTCTCTGCCACATAAATAAAATCTTAAAAAAAAAAAAAAAACTATGTGACTTGGTTAATCTCTTTTAGTATCAGTTTTCTGGTTTTAAAAAGGGTTGGGTGTTAATAAAAACGATGATTACTTTAGAAGGTTGTTATGAGACTTAAGGTATATAAAATACATGCAAACAGCGGATACATGTAGTCTTTGCTATTTCTATTATGAAATGAACTCTGAAGAACCTTGCATATGTGTTCCTGGGGCTATTGCCTTGAGCCAAAAAACACTGCAGTGGTTGCTTGGGTAGTGGTGTGTTGTAAAGTTAAGTTATATACTACTTCTTTTATAGATTCAGAGCACTAACGTTTCCTAGAGGCATGTTGCAGAGCTTGGCATTGTAGTTAGTTTTCCCCCAACAAATACATCTTACTGTAAAAAACAATTTGAGGTTTTTTCCCTGGTCTTTACAACTCAATTTTACTCCTGTTAGAAGAAAAATCTCCCTTTTCACTGTGTGTAAGTGGTGCGTATTTCATGGAAAAAATAGGTGTAATCAAGTGAGAACCACTTTGTCTTCCCAGCACCGAGTTTTACCAGCCCATCTTCCTGGGCTCCTACAGAGTGTACCTTCTGTCCCTTCTAATAGAACTGCCCATTCTTGCTGCTAAGGGCCGCCTCTCCACAATCCCTCTGATCTTCTCAAAAGACCTGTTCTTGCAGCCATTCCTCTTCCATAACCAGTTTCTGCGTCTATACTGGATCGTTTCTATCAGCACACGCTTATGCCTTACTGATATTTTATCCATATTTGCATTGACTCCACATCTCTCCCCACTACAGCTCTTTCACAGCAAACATCTCTATGGAGTTGGCTCTTTTTATCATCTCTGTCTTTTCAACTTTCATTTTGCCACAAGTCAACCCAATGAGGCTTTTCCTTCTCCTTCTCTACTGTCAAGGACACTCGTGGTACGAACCCACCAGAGCCTCTGGGTAGTTCTGTCTTCCTCCAGCCTGATGTCGGAGCAGCACTGCCATTATACACAGTGAACTCCTCGAAGCACTTTCTAACTACCTGTCCTTCAGAGGCCACATTTGCTGTTGTCCTTCTAACTCCCTGGCAGCTCTTTCTCATTTTCTTTTACTAGCTTCGCTTCTGATCCTGAACTACTAAATTTTGGGACACTCCAGTTGGTGTCCCTCCCCCACCCCAATCCTCCCCGCACCCCCCGCCCGGAGAGTCAAGTCTAGTGTTCAGTCACTCATAGCTAGCTTTTTCTCATTATAAGCTCACTGCTCTTCTCCCTCCCTTTCTCCTTAAATTAATGGACTTTTATCAGGTACTCCCTGTTTTTTTTTTCTGGGCTCCAGACTATTCACTGGAGATGCAAAAATAAGATACATTCTCTGTGTTCAACTCATAACCTACCGACAAAATGTAGACATGGGGAGAAATAATTAGGATAAAACACTGTCAGAGGACTATGGTAGATCATGAAAGGACCCAGTGGACAATTCTGTTTTTCTGATGGATTTGATCTTGGTCTCTTATGTGAGAACCTTTCCTCAAATGTCTGGTGGTCTCAGGCTTACCACTCACTTGAGGATGAGTAACTGAAACCTTGATCCTAAGGGGTGTGTGTGTGTGTGTGTTTGGGGGGATCTTCTAGACCATTTTGTTGTGTTGGTGGGGGCAATCACTTGCCTATAGGTAACACTAGGTCTTTTCTCTCTGGTCGTATTTCCTTGATGACTTTGAATCATTTTCAAAGACCCGTGGGAGCTACATATCTAGTTGATTCCATTCTGGAATCCGAGTTAGGGAAGGGGATGGGGGCCTCACTGTTGTGTGTAGATTTTGACTTTATTCAGCAATTCTCAGTTGGGTAGCCCTGCTCCTAACTACCCCTTGTACTCCCTAAGATCCCCCAATTCACCATATCCAGAAAGCAAATTTTCCATCTTTGGCTGAGATTACAGAGGGTCTTGTTCTTTTTCTTTTCTTTTCTTTTCTTTTTTTTTAAAGATTTTATTTATTTGACAGGGAGAGACACAGTGAGAGAGGGAACGCAAGCAGGGGGAGTGGGAAAGGGAGAAACAGGCTTCCTGCTGAGCAGGGAACCTAACTCAGGGCTTGATCCCAGGACCCTGGGACCATGACTTGAGCCAAAGGCAGACGATTAACAACTGAGCCATCCAGGCTCCCTCTTTTCTTTTTTTTCTTTTAAAGATTATTTTATTTGAGAGAGGGAGAGAAAGAGAGGGAAAGAGAGTGAAAAAGTAGGGGGCAGAGGGAGAGGGAGTAGCAGACTGCCTGACACAGGGCTAAATCCCAGGACCCTGGGATCATGACCTGAGCCAAAGGAAGATGCTTAACTGACTGACCCACCCAGGGACACCAGAGAGGGTATTTATTTTCTTTCTAAACAGATTTTTCAGCCAGTCAGCTCTACCTCTATCCTTTCTTTTCAGAGGTCCCCATGTAACTTCAGTTCTGAACACTTGTGTGATTGGTGGCGTACACTGACCAGGTTTTGGGCTTCCCCATCAACCCAGCTGGGTTGCAGGGCATTGAGGTTTCCTAAGTCATTTCCCATTCATTTGTAATATTTCTAGCTTCTAGAATCTTGATGTTTTCTTCTCCCTGTTATCTTTGTCCTTGAGGATCTATACTTTTGAAAAAAAATTTCATTTCAGAAGAGTTTTGAGAGAGGGAAGTCAAATATGTATATAGTCTTCCGTTTTTAACCTGAATTCTGTCAATTTGTTCATGTAGTCAGTTCACTCAATTAGTTAAGGGGAGATTGAAAAGGAAAAAAAAAAACCAAGAGTAGATAAAGTAAAACCAAAGTGGAAGAGAGGTAGCAATCCCCAAGAGGTCAACCTAAACAGGTGGTAGAGGGAAGAAGAAAAAGACTAAAGGGCAGAGGACCACAGATGCTCATATCATAATGGCATTGATAGGATTCATTCATTCATTCACTTATCATTCATTTACTTATCTATTCTTTGATGCAACGAAAGTTTCTCTAGAGCCTTTATGTTAGGAACTCTGAGAGGTGTTGTAAATACCAGGTATGTGAGTTGAAAGTAAATCAACACTTTTCATTGACAATAGCTAACATTTATTGAACCCCCAAAAGGTTTAGAGCCTGGTATCTTCAGATTATTTCACCGCTCCCCCAAAAATACTTGAGAGTTCAGTCAGGCATGGTTCTGTGTGATAGAATATTAATTCCTCTTACAGCCTCTGATAAGTTGATTGTTGATCCCTATTGTACTATTGATTACTTTTCACACCTCTGTGGGTACTCCTTATCTTTAAAACCATAAAAGAGTCTAAATCCATTCATATGTGAATATGCAGCATGCATTTCTCTTCTTAAACTGATACGTCATACATAAGTATAAACCAAAGTAATAAGGGGATTTTTTATTTTATTTTATTTTTGTTCTTTGCCCAAGGGGTACAGGTCTGTGAATCATCAGGCTTACATCTTTCACAGCATTCACCAAAGCACAAACCTTCCCCAATGTCCACAACCCATCCACCCCATCCCCACCCTCCCACCCCCCAGTAACCCTCCATTTGTTTTGTGAGATTAGGAGTGTCTTATGGTTTGTCTCCTTCCCCATCCCATCTTGTTTATTTTTCCCTCCCTACCCCCC
>LNAC01000607.1:402364-468060 GCA_002007465.1 Ailurus styani | reverse complement strand
TTTTAAAAAGTAAAAAAAAAAATAAATAAATAAAAATAAAATTAAAAAAAAAAAAATAAAAGAGGACTTTTGTGTTGTTACCGTTTCACTAATTCTGATACACCTGGGATATTTTTTAATTGAAAACTTAAAACTGATATTAAAATAGCATTTTAAAATTTTTTTAAATTTTTATTGTGTTAGTCACCATAAAATACATCATTAGTTTTTGATGCAGTGTTCCAAGATTCTTTGTTTACGTACAACACCCAGTGCTCCATGCAACATGTGCCCTCCTTAATACCCATCACCAGGCTTACCCATCCCCCCATCCCCTCCCCTCTGAAACCGTCAGTTTGTTTTTCAGAGTCTACAGTCTCTCAGGAATCTTCTCCCCCTCTGATTTACCCCCTCTTAACTTTTCCTTTCCTTCTCCTAATGTCCTCCATTTTATTCCTTATGTTCCACAAGTAAGTGAAACCATATGATAACTGAGTTTCTCTGCTGGATTTATTTCACTCAGCATAACCTCCTCCAGTCCCATCCGTGTTGATGCAAAAGTTGGGTATTCATTCTTTGTGATGACTGCGTAATATTCCATTGTATATATGGATCACATCTTCTTTAAACATTCGTCTGTTGAAGGGCATCTGGGCTCTTTCCACAGTTTGGCGATTGTGGACATTGCTGCTATGAACAGTGGGGTGCATATGGCCCTTCTTTTCAATACATCTGTATCTTTGGGGTAAATACCCAGTAGTGCAATTGCAGGGTCATAGGGTAGCTCTATTTTTAATTTTTTGAGGATTCTCCACACTGTTTTCCGAAGTGGCTGCACCAACTTGCATTCCCACCAACAGTGTAAGAGGGTTCCCCTTTTTCCACATCCTCTCCAACGTTTGTTGTTTCCTGCCTTGTTAATTTTTGCCATTCTAACTGATGTAAGATGATATCTCAATGTGGTTTTGATTTGAGTTTCCCTGATGGCTACTGAGGATGAGCATTTTTTCACGTGTCTGTTACCCATTTGTATGTCTTCATTGGAGAAGTGTCTGTTCAAGTCTTCTGCCCATTTTTTGACATGGTTATCTGTTTTTTTGGATGTTGAGTTTTTGAGAAGTTATTTATAGATCTTGGGTACCAGCCCTTTATCTATAGTGTCATTTGCAGATATCTTCTCCCATTCCGTGGGTTGCCTCTTTATTTTGTTGACTATTTCCTTTGCCGTGCAGAAGCTTTTTATCTTGATGAAGTCCAAAAGTTCATTTTTGCTTTTGTTTCCTTTGCCTTTGGAGACGTGTCTTGAAAGAAGTTGCTGTGCTGATGTTGAAGAGGTTACTGCCTATGTTCTCCTCTAGGATTTTGATGGATTCCTGTCTCACATTGAGGTCTTTCATCCATTTCGAGTTTGTTTGTGTATGGTGTGAGAGAATGTTTGGGTTTCATTCTTCTGTACACAGATATACAACTTTCCCAGCACTATTTATTGAAGAGACTGTCTTTTTTCCACTCGGTATTTTTTTCTGCTTTGTCGAGGATTATTTGACCATAGAGTTAAGGGTCCATATCTGGGCTCTCTGTCCATTGGTCTGTGTGTCTGTTTTTGTGCCAGTACCATGCTGTCTTGGTGATCACAGCTTTGTAGTAAACTTGAAATCAGATAACATGATGCCCCCAACTTTGTTTTTCTTTCTCAACATTTCCTTAGCTATTTGGGGTCTTCACTGGTTCCATACAAATTTTAGGATTGTTTGTTCCAGAACTTTGAGAAATGCTGCTGGTATTTTGATCAGGATGGCATTGAAAGTATATGGGCAGAAAGTATATGGGCTCTGAGCAGCATAGGCATTTTAACAATGTTTATTCTTCTGATCCATGAGCATGTAATGTTTTTCCATCTTTTTGTTCTTCAGTTTCTTTCATGAGTGTTCTATCATAACTTGAGTATAGATCCTTTATCTCTTTGGTTAGGTTTATTCCAAGGTATCTTATGGTTTCTGATGCTACTGTAAATGGAATGAATTTTCTAATTTCCCTTTCAAAAGTTTCATTGTTAGTGTATAAGAAAGCAGCTGATTTCTGTGCATTGATTTTGTATCCTGCCACATTACTGAATTGCTGTATGAATTCTAGTAATTTGAGAGTGGAGTCTTTTGGGTTTTCCATATAAAATAGTTTTTAATTCACATTTAATATAAAATGCCTTTTCTGGTGGTTTTGAAGCAATTAAAATTCAGTTTAAATACTTGTCATATCTTTTCTTCTAAGCTTGCTACCTTTTTAATATTTTTCTGCAGATTTTCACCAGTAGCTTGTCAACTTTAGTTTTTTAGTTTTAGCAATTAGTATCTAAAAATTAATATTTGAAGTGTTTGTTTTGACACATCCATGCTACTTTCTCACTAATCCAGATTTATTGATCCGGAGTAGTAACCTTTCCTAGATTACTCAGTCCTCCTCACTGCCTGTTTTGATTTTACCCTTTACTGTTTTTATATTTCTGCAAACCTGTACCAATTACTCATGTCCTAGTTAATCTTGTTATAATTACTTCACCTTTGCCCAGATTGTTTTGGCTAATTTCAATTTCCTTTAGATGCTTTTAATTATTACTTTTCTTGTGGTTCAAACTTTATTTTTAGTATTTTTCAAGCTCTTAAAAGAGGATATTAGCCATTTGCAACAACTATGAATTTAAAATTTTTAGATAAATTTAATTCAAAACTAGATTAACATTTAAGCATGTAACTGGGAATTAAAATTTCAGTTAGGATTATTTTGAATATTTGAATCTATATCATAGAAATATCTTAATATGTGAACTGATGTTTTAAATTTTAATTCAAATTCAGTGACATCTGAAGGGAATCAAATTAGCTCAGATAATCCTGTGTTAAAAATTATAAGCAAAAAATTATGAAATAATATAGATTATTGACAGAATATATTTCATTATAAGTGATAAAAATTAAAATTTTACAGTTAAAATCTTTTTGTTAAATATCTTAAACATTCCTTTGAGGAATTATAATTTGATGAAGCTCAGAAAACTGGCATTTTTGCAAGCTGGCTACTAGGTAAAATAGCTTTCTGAAAATGGATTTTAAATTTAAATTGTCCTACACACCGAATCCAATGTTCAAGTGTCTTAGTTCATTGTCTCAGTAACATTTGTCATAATCATTCTTCTTTTTTAAAAATACTTCTTTCACTTGACTTGTAGAACATCACATAGTAATCTGGTCCCTTGCTAGTTCTGGGGTTTGCTTCTCTGGTTCTCTCTCTTTTTGACTTCTAGATACCAGAGTCTTTCCTCTCCCTACAAAGTTTTCTCCTTTCAATCTCAAACAGGGGTGTAGTCATTATAACTCCTCTTGCTGTTTTCCTCTGAGCTTATATTTTCAGTCCTGCCCTTGTTCCTTACCTCTAGATTTGGAGATCCAGTTTTTGTCCACTTAGATTCTTTATAGGCATTTCATATAAAACATGCTGAGAAGAGAACGGTGAATTCCTCACTCCTCTTATCCAAATTATTGCCAATTCTCAGCACCTTGTCCAAGCCACTACTAATTCACATTCCTGCTATGGCCACCAGCTTGTCCCTGCTTCTGCTTTTGCCCCTCTCAGGTCTATTTTCCATGACACAGCCAGCCAGAGGTGTAATGTCTTAAGAGTGGACTCTGTACTCTGCAGTATCTTTGTATCTACAGGCCTCACAGGCCTTGGTTATCAGGTCCCTGACTATCTCTTCACCTCCAACTCCGTTTCCTTACCATGTTCCCATTTGGTGGTTTCTATTTTTTTTTTAAATATTTTATTTATTTGAGAGAGAGCGTGAGAGTGCAGGAGCAGGGGAAGAAGGGTAGAGGGAGAAACAAACACCCCGCTGAGCAGAGAGCCCAATGTGAGGCTCGATCCCAGGACCCCGAGATCATGAGCTGAGCTAAAGGCATCGACTTAAACAACAGAGCCACCCTGGTGCACCAAGAGTTTCTGTTTCTAGGACAGCCCAAGCTCATTGCATCTCTTCGCCTTTGTACTTGTTCTTCCCTATGCTGGTAGCACTGTTCCCACCAAGATCTTCTTTCACATTATTTAGATCTTTGCTCAAATGTCTCATCCTTTGGGGGGGGGGGCTCCCCTGATCGTTGGATGTATAATCAGACTCACCCCTACTTTCTATACCTTGAACCTGTTTTATTTTTTTACAGTCATTACCACTACCTGACATTATAGTATATATTTTTTTGTTACTTGTCTCTCTCACTAAGCTTTATGATATCAGAAATTTTGTTTGACTCACTCATTGCTTTCCTGGTACTGTCCCTGGCACATAGCAGGTGTTCAGTAAACATTTGTTGAATGAAAATACATGGAAGATGCCATTTTCTTGACTTTGTGAAACTTTGGTACAAATGAGAGTCTTGAAACCACCAAAGCTGTCCTTATGGCTTTACTGACTTAGAGCTGTTTTTAACATCATGTATACATCATACTGGTTAAAAGCCACAGTCCAACTTTTTATGGGATACAGCAAACTCCTTTGAACAAACTGACCTCTTCACTCTAAAGACAAATTTTTGGTTCCATGGAAAGACATTTCTCACAAATGATAGGTGCTGTGCTGGATCATCTTAGTTATTGCAGGAAAAGAAAAAAAAGATAAACCATCATGAAGAAAGCTAGAAGTATCATTTGAGATCCTAAAATTTCCCTAAGGAAGAAGGTGTTAGCTAGAGATGGAAATAACCAATTTGGGTGAAATCAATAGAACATTAATGTTCAGTGGAATTAGCATAGTCCTGACCGATGTTAAAGAGGACTTCATTTTCTGTTCTGATTCACAGTAATGGGTATTACATAAAATGCATGGTAGTTTTCATTGTGGGCCTTCAGATACTACATGACCTATGGTGTGAGTATTCTGCTAGGACTTACCCTTGTCCTTGGAGCACACCAGATCTTATATTCTGTTACACAGCTCATTTATCATGCAACAGAACCCTTACCTCCAACACTTGGGAGAGACTGAGATGCCTCACAGGTCAGAAAAGTGCTGAATGGAGCTCTTGATGTAATGTTTGAAGGATGGCCTGGCTACTACAATGTTGTCTGAATACATATTCAAACCTGACTGTTTTATCAGACAATTTTCTTTGGAAGAAAAAGCCCAGAAAAATCAGTTTGCTTCTGTGTGTATCTGCATGCTCCTGCACTCATATTGGTGTGGGTGTATTAAAGGGCATGTGTTAAAATAATAGCTACCAGGGAGAGCAAAGATAATTTGAAAATTTTTAAAGTTGCTGTTATAGATAATTTTTGCCAATTTTAGTGCATTTGTGTTGTTCATATAATTCCTGAAAGTGTATTTTGACTCTCAACTCTTTTAGTACTTGTCCTTATTATGCCTTGGTCATAACAACACAGCATTGGTTCAGTATATTAGCATTTTCAGAGCAATTTATACTGTCTTTACCAAATAACTTGATGTTCCATTTGTCCTGATTTCAAGCCAAGGGGCCAATAAACAAGTAATTCAGAATTTAGATACTTTAAATTTGGTGTTTGTGAGATTGATAATTAGAGTAAGAAAACTTTCCATTAGCTTTTTTACCAATTCATAGCAAAGGAGAGAATTTTCTCTCTCCTGTTCATCCTATGCCAATTGAACAAATGTCCATTCCTGAGGGTTACCAATCTAAGTGATAATAGTACTGCAGTTAAACATTTAAAGATGGAGAAAGATAGAAATAAGGAAATGAGGGGTCATAAAGGCCTTTTAACATGGGGAAGAAGCAGTAAGGGAGATTTTTATTTCACCGCACCAGGAAACTGCCTGGTAGAGCATGGGGTAAGAGAGGTTTGCTTTTTTTTTTTTTAATATATATTTTTAATTATTTGACAGAGAGATAGAGAGTACAAGTAGACAGAGTGGCAGGCAGAGGGAGAGGGGAAAGCAGGCTCTCCACCGAGCAAGGAGCCCAATGTGGGACTCGATCCCTGGACCCTGGGATCATGACCTGAGCCAAAGGCAGCAGCCAAACCTACTGAGCCACCCAGGTGCCCTGAGAGATTTGCTTTTTAAGCACTTTTTATTGCTATGCCTGTGGGCCATTTGCCCAGCCTTTATCCCTCAACCGCTCTACTGGGGGGTCAAGATGCTTTTTAAATGACAAGGGGAGCCCTAAGATGAAGAAATGTGTGAAGATGTGGACTAGCCCTGCAACAAACTGTAATGTTGGTGGTAGGAAAGGATGTAGGATTTGAGTTGGATTATGTCTTTGAGGTTTGGTTGCTTTTTATTCTATTAGCTGGCAGAGCTGTCTTTATTTGGAGATAGGAAGTGTATAGTATTATGGTGTGGTGGGCATAAGCTTTGGAATCAGGCAGGTCTCATTTGGATTTCATATTTATATCATCTACTCACTATATTCTGAGCGAGTCATTAAACTCAATCTGTTTTGTCATCCATAAATAGAATGCGTAAGAGCAGTGTTTAAATGTTGTAATGATTAGAAATAGTTTCAGTACAGTGCCTGTCACAGAAACTGCCCTTAATTCTATTTTACTGCTTTCCTGAATTTTCCTCCATTATGGTTTCTGTGAACTTATTCCCCATCCCATCACTACCCCCACACAGGCTGTACTACACAGGGGACTTTTATGCCAAGGTCAGTACTGACTTGTCCTCTGGGTGAGTAAAGCAGTGATTGTGTTTAGTCCAAGTGAGGGACACAGAAGAAATCACTTACCTGATTAAACACAAACCTTATCAAGATCACAGTTTCTAAAGGAGAGACTTCGAGGTGATTGGAGAGGGAGTGTGACTAGATCAGGAAACTGATTCATTCTTTCTGAATTTTGTTTTCTTTATGGATGGGGAGAGCTTTCACTTCAATGATGTTTTATTTCTTTTTTAATTTAAATTCATTCAGCCAACATATAGTACATCATTAGTGTTAGATATAGAATTCAGTAATTCATCAGCTGCATATAACAACCAGTGCTCGTCATATCACATGGCCTCCTTAATGCCCGTCCCCCAGTTACCTCATCTACCACCCACCTCCCTGCTAGCGACCCTTGGTTTTTTCCCTGTAGTTAACAATTTCTTATGTGTTGTCTCCCTGTCTGATTTCTTCCCATTCAGTTTCCCTTCCCTTCCCCCATGATCCTCTATTTTGTTTCTTATAGTCCACATGAATGAAACCATATGATAATTGTTTTTTTCTGATTGACTTATTTTGCTTAGCATACTACCCTCCTGTTCCACCCACGTTGTTGTAAATGGTAAGATTTCATCCTTTCTGATGGCTGAGTAATAGTCCATTATATATGTGTGTATAAAGAAGATGTAGTATATACCACATCTTTATCCATTCATTTGTCAATGGACATCAGGGTTCTTTCCATAGTTTGGCTATTGTGGACATTGCTGCTATAAACATTGGGGTGCAGGTACCCCTTCAGATCACTACATTTGTATCTTTGGGGTAAAACCTAATAGTGCAATTGATGTCCTTTAGAGGTATACCAGGCACCCCCTGTGTATAGTATAGTGTAACTCTCTAATCTGAGTGTAGTGAAAAGTCTTCTCTTTGATTTTCCTTACCAGATAGGAAGCAGATATTGGGTCTTAAAAAAAAAGGGCAGGGGGGAATTAGTCTTGAACTCTAGCCTGGCCCCAACTGTTGAGTACATGTATTATATTGGCAACACCAGGGACTGAGGCACACACTAGGGCTATCATAAAGAGGAACCAGAGTGCTGGTTCATATATTCCCCAGTATCCTCCACATTAAGTCAGCAGCTGGCCTTAGAGTCCCTCCAAAACAATAGATTGCTTTTGACCAGCTGGGCTCTTTGTTATGTGGTTGGTAAGAACTAATGAATCTGTAGGCCTCTGTCCTCCCATCAGAAAACATTAGAGAGTACTGATACTCATTACTGTAAAGCTCACCTATTGAGATTTCAAAAACTTTTCGTTAGAGACCACCATTTTGACCAAGCTGGAAAAAAACAGGGAACATATTTATCATCCTGCCTAAAGCAACTAATAACAGAGATAAAAATATATGAATGAACAGTTTTGAAGATAATGCATATCAATCAATGAATGTGATCTCTGATCCCATCAGGCAGGATGAGAAACAAGCTAAATACACTCTGGTTGTCCCCAGTACCACTTTGAGAGAGCTTCCAGCCTATTGTGCAAGGAGGAGGAACCCAGAAAGATACCTTGAGTTGAGTTAGACTAGGCTAAGAGGCCTGGGAGAACAAGGCAGCTAGAAGTCTTAGGACAGAGTACAGGAGAGAAGAGAGCTACACCAAGCGGAAACATCAGAGATGGGCGGAGGATCCTCCTCATGTATTTAGCAGAGAACTGATCATGCAAACATAGAAGAAAATTAACTCTTTAAGGCTAGAGAAAGACCCATGTGAAGGAATGAGAAGTGAAAGTACCTGCAGTTGACACAGGGCCAGGAATTGGGCCCCTTTCCCCCAGCCAAACTGGAAAAACCTTTAATTCGTGGGGCATTGGCTAGAAATAAGCAGAAGAATCTTTTATCAGAAATGGAGAATGATTAGCCTTAAGCTACATACTGCTCTTGTCTCACCTAGTAAATAATAAAATAATGCTCACAAGGATCAAACTGTTTCCAGCTAAGTTAATTGCATCCCAGAACAAAGTTCGAGTATTTATAGGGATATGACAATATCTAGCACCTCAAAGGTAAAACTCACAAAACCTGGAACCCAATTAAAAAGAAAACAAAACATCCTCTTATTAGTCATTGAGACAAGAAACAAAGAAAATTAATGCTCAAGGACATCATACCTCTGAGATGGATTTCTTCTGCTTTATCATTTCTCAGTCACTTAGCCTTCTTGACATTGAAGCAACTTCGAGAATCTAGACCTGTTATGGGAGTGGCTGGCCTTGGCTTGTCCTTGTCCTGTATGTGTTCCACATTTAGTGAATAACAGAAACAAGAGGCAACTAAAAGAGTTAGCTTTGCAAAGAGACCTATTTCACCTCTATTGAATTATATTTAAAAACTTTTTCAGGTAGTGATACAGGAAGGTTCTTGAGGTTCTCACCTAATGTCACTCTTGAAGTCTTCCTTAGGACAATAAGACAAAAAAATAAATAACAGAAAACCACAAAAACATGACCCCAACAAGACAAATGTTCTGCATTAGTAGTAACGCCTGTCAGGGGCACCTGGGTGGCTCAGTCAGTTAAACATCTGCCTTTAGCTCAGGTCATGATCCCAGAGTCTCGGGATAAAGTCCTGCATTGGGTTCCCTGCTCAGTGGGGAGCCTGCTTCTCCCTCTCCCCATATCCACCCCATGATTAAATAAATAAAATCTTAAAAACAAAACCAAAAACCTCTGTAATTGGCTCCTGAACCACTACACCTACCCTCATTGTCTTATAAGATGATTATTTTTGATGAGAATGATTGTCATGTCTTAGTTTAAAACAAAATATAAAATTTGGGCCCCCACTGTAACAAGATTTCAGAAAGTTAATTGGGAACTTCTCGGTGTTTAGATCAGAAGTTTCAGACTTTAAATGACTTGAGGGTGTCTTCATTTTTTTTGTTGTTGTTGCTATTTTTGTTTTTTTCCTCACTCCTTCTTTCCATCTCCCTATGAGTTCTGTTTTAGTCTGTTTCCTAGTTCTGCCTCTCAGACATAATGAAATCACTAGCAAGGAAACTCCCTGACCTTTAGGTCCTCTTAAATTCCTTTCAAAAGAATAAGCTGGTCTAATTGTGGTTCTTTTGATTCTGGAAACTTCTCTAGTCACTTGTTTTGCTGCTTGATTCTCCAGAAACATTTCATATAATGGAGGTAGCTAAGTTTTTTGTTTGTTTGTTTTTCCAGTGATCCAAGAGTCATTGTTTATGCACCACACCCAGTGCTCCATGCAATACGTGCCCTCCTTAATACCCACCACCAGGCTCACCCATCCCCCCACCTCCTCCCGTCCATAACCCTCAGCTTGTTTCTCAGAGTCCACAGTCTCTCATGGTTCATCTCCCCTTCCGATTTACCCCAATTCACTTTTCCTTCCCTTCCCCTAGAGTCCTCTATTTTATTCCTTATGTTCCACAAGTAAGTGAAACCATATGATAATTGACTTTCTCTGCTTGACTTATTTCACTCAGCATAATCTCCTCCAGTTCCATCCATGTTGATGCAAAAGTTGGGTATTCATTCTTTCTGATGGCTGAGTAATATTCCATTGTATATATGGACCACATCTTCTTTAACCATTTGTCTGTTGAAGGGCATCTGGGCTCTTTCTACAGTTTGGTGATTGTGGACATTGCTGCTATGAACAGTGGGGTACATATGGCCCTTCTTTTCACTACATCTGTATCTTTGGGGTAAATAGTAGTGCAATTGCAGGGTCATAGGGTAGCTCTATTTTTAATTTTTTGGGGAATCTTCACACTGTTTTCCAAAGTGGCTGCACCAACTTGCATTCCCACCAACAGTGAAAGAGGGTTCCCCTTTCTCCACATCCTCTCTAACACTTGTTGTTTCCTGTCTTGTTGATTTTGGCCATTCTAACTGGCATAAGATGGTATCTCAATGTAGTTTTGATTTGAGTTTCCCTGATGGCTAGTGATGATGAACATTTTTTCATGTGTCCGTTGGCCATTTGTATGTCGTCTTTGGAGAAGTGTCTGTTCAAGTCTTCTGCCCATTTTTTGACATGATTATCTGTTTTTTGGGCGTTGAGCTTGAGAAGTTCTTTATAGATCTTGGATATCAGCCCTTTGTAGTGTCATTTGCAAAGATAGTAGCTACGTTTTTTGTTTTTTTTTTTTAAAGATTTTATTTATTTATATGACAGAGAGAGATTACAAGTAGGCAGAGAGGCAGGCAGAGAGAGAGGAGGAAGCAGGCTCCCTGCTGAGCAGAGAGCCCCATGCAGGCCTCCATCCCAGGACCCTGGGATCATGACCTGAGCCGAAGGCAGAGGCTTTAACCCACTGAGCCACCTGGCTCCCAGTAGCTAAATTTTTACATAGGAACTGAGAAGAGGCACCAGGGATGGGTGGCTGATGGAGTCAGTTCTTACTTCAGTCAGGTTAAAAAAGGGGGGGGCGGCACCTGGGTGGCTTAGTGGGTTAAGCCTCTGCCTTTGGCTCAGGTCATGATCTCAGGGTCCTGGGTTGGAACCCCACATCGGGCTCTCTGCTCAGCAGGGAGCCTGCTTCTCCATCTGCCTGACTCTGCCTGTTTGTGGTCTCTCTCTCTCTGTCAAATAAATAAAATCTTAAAAAAAAAAATAGTTGCCTGCAGGCAGGGCAATTCCTTTGTCTTTGATGAGCTAGCTAGCATGATGGGTTCATCCTCATATATTCAACCCAGCTGGTGAAGGTCAGGAAAAATGTATCAATATAGGAGCCAGCATACAAATTCACCTTACAGAGACTGCCGGTGATAACTAGAAACAACCAAAAAAGGGGGAAATACGTATCAGTGCTGAAATGAAGGAATGATGCCAGCCATGTATCAGGATCCTTGAGAAGTCTTAGTCTGCCAGCCATTATAATGAAGGAAGTCATAGAGGTTCAGTTCATAACTCATTCCCAATAAAATGGTACAGAATTCTAAGAAACACTCAGTTTTGGGGAAGACCACAACACTGTTTTTGAGAGTCCAGGTATGGAGGTAAGAGATGCCATGGGAGTTTCACTTCAAGCTAATTTTAGCTTCATGGGTAAGGACTTTCAAGGGTTTTGACACAGACACTGCAAACACAACATTTGCTATGATAAATAGGAAGTGTGTGAGCAATAGGATGTTTCCCTTGAAAATTCAGAAATTAGTGGGTATAACTAAACAGGCAGAAGAAGACTACCTGTAGTTAGTCCGTATCTGAAGACAGGGCCAGACCAAAGAGATAATCAGATACAGATCAATAGAAGCAAAAGTGAAACAGAGAAAAAGATGTAGAAAATGGTCTCCCTCACTAGGACATTCCACGGCCTTGCTTTCCATGGTCTTAAGCCTCCTAATTATTTGAAGTTATTCAAACTAGATTATCTAACACTCTGTATTGATATCTAAGAGGAGAATTCCAAACATACCTCGATAAATCATGAGAGACCTGAAGGAAGATACAGTCACACTACTTGTAAACCAAGATTAGGTAAAAAACACCTATCTTTGTTAGGGGTGAAAATGGAAATAGAAAAAAGGATGTTTTTTTTCTCAAAGATTCTGCAAGAGGAGAATTTCAAAATTTACGTAAATTGCGAAGATTTCATCACATACTTTTGAACAAATAGCAGGCATAGGAAATTCTGCTCTTACTAAAAATAAAATGAAAAGCATGGGATATTTTGAGAAATTTAGTATCATAAAGGCAAGTTAGAAGAAGAACCTATTTGAAAATTTGTATTACAGGCAAGAAAAGCCTTAGGCAGAATCTGCTATGAGTGCTCCTGTACATGGAAGAAAACAGGGACTCTTTAGAAAAAGAAAAGCAACAGATTTTAGTGAATTAAAGATCTGGTAGTGCTGAGGAAAAGTAGGAGGGAAATGGAAAACCAGAACTTGCAATTAGCGGAATTAAAAATAACGGTAAACATTGTAAAGCGTGAAATAGATTTTGTTGAAAATTGAATCAGTGAGGTGTATAGCAGATTGTGAGTCTCCTTAAGAAAGAAAGGATAAACAGGATAAAGGGAAAAAAGGAAAAAATAGATGAAAGTGATTGAAGACATCAGATATGGAAGCTTTTTTTTTTTTTTTTTTTTGAGGGGCATGGGGGATGGGAAGCAGAAAGGGAGAGAAAAAAATCCCAAGCAGGCTCCATGCCTAGAGCTAGCTGAGACAGGGCTCAGTCTCACAACTCTGAGATCACGACCTGAGCAGAAATCAAGTGTCAGAAGCTCAACCGACTGAGCCACCCACATGTCCCAGATATGGAGGGTGTTAAATGAAGACCTAACACAAGGATAGTTTAGTTTCCTGAAGAAGTGAACAGAACAAATTGAACCAATGATGTCATTCTCAGTTTTTAACAAAAAACCAATATTGCATTGAAAAGTCTTAAACCAGTTGGTAAAAAGTCTCCCTCTATCAGGTAAAGTTCACGAAAGGTGATAAAAAAATCTGCACATAACACAGGTTTGGAATTTTGTGAGACCTGTAAGGATCCAGGGAAAACAGTGTTAATGAAGGGGAGAAATAGCAAATTGGTCTCACACTTGAAATATTAGATACCTGGGGGCGGGGGGAGGGAACAATATCGAAAGTGCATGGGGGCCATTTTTGTGACCTATCTCCTTCAACTCTGTCATAGCAGGTGATTTTTCATTTATGAAGGCCATGAAAATACAGGTTCAGCTCTATAAAGCCCAAAGTGTAAGTCCTTCCACATATTCTATATGGAAAAATTAGAGATTTTAATCAACTGAGGAACAAATTAAAGAATTACAAAGCAAGTCACAATATGAGAAATAATAGTGGGAACTATTTGAGAATGGAATTGCTTCTAAATAGTGTAAATATGATTAGAAGAGATGCAAATGTTAAGAGAACATATAGAATGTGGCAGAAAAAAACAATCATAGTAAAATGAAATAAATTACAAATCCTACTTTAAAAAATGTAGGAGAAAGAAAGGGAAGAAGTTAAGTACATTACTTAACCTCACATAGAAAAAAATAATAAATTGCGACTGATACTTAGAAAATCATTTAAATTGCATTTTCTAAAAACTGAAAATTAACTGCTAATGAAAATAACTCAACCTTTCCAGGTAGAGAAAATAACTCTAACCTTTCCAGTTAGAGAAGCAAAAGCAAATTGTAGAAGGAACCAACTGGAAAATAAAGTTAAAAACATAAAAGAATTAGAAATAAGATCCACTATGCCTGACATAACAATTATAAATTACATAAAGTTAATTGAATTAAATGTATAATTTGGTTACCAAGCCAAAATGGAACTCTGTACTATCAACAAGTGATACACTTACAACACAGTGCCTCAGACAAACTAATGTAGAAGGGACAAGGTATCCAATGCAAGTGAACATTTTTTTAAAAGATGTATTAGAGGGAGCATGCAGGAGCTGGCAGAGGGGCAGACGGAAAGGAGAAAATTCTCATAATGAGCATTGAGACCCTTGCGGGGCTTAATCCCGGGACCCTGTGATCATGACCTGAACTGAAACCAAGAGCCAGATGCTTAACCTACCAAGCCACCCAGGTGCCCTGCAAGTGAACATTTTTAAGGAGAGTTGGGCTGCAGTATTTTCAGAAAAAGGGATTTTTAAAATATGAACCATTAAATTGATTAAAGGTAGAATTGTATGTTATAATGAAGGAGATAACCAAAAGTATAATTTTCATCAACCTCTTTGGATATAATATCACAGCCCTAAAAGAGAGGCTAAAAAATGATTAAGAATGAATGCAGTGGGGTGCCTGGGTAGCTCAGTTGGTTAAGACTCTGCCTTCAGCTCAGGTCATGATCTCAGGTCCTGGGATCCAGCCCCACCTCAGGGTCCCTGCTCAGCGGGGAGTCTGCTTCTCCTCTCCCCCCTGCTCCTGCACCTTCTCTCTTGCTATCTCTGTCTCTGACAAATAAATAAAATCTTTAAAAGAATGGAGGAACAGAAGACAAAACATAACTAAATAGATATATACATACATAAAGCAATTTTAAAAAGACCGTGCAGTGGAAAGACCTAAGATGCTTTTGTTCTCCTAGATGACAATGTTCAGTTTCACTTGTTTCCAAGGGTGGGGTGAGATGTATTGTAAATAGTTCAAATTGTTAAAGTCCTCCTGGGCAGGCAGTTTGGCGGTGTGCATCAAACAATCTTTAAAAAGTCAAATTTTTAAATGTACCTCTAGGAAATCATCCTACGGAAATGATAGGAGCATATACACTGACACATGTACTCATTTACAAGAATATTAAGATCCCTGTCTTACAATAAACATACCAGTTGAATAAAGGTTTAACGCAACAGTTAAACCCTCCTCCCCAAATACTGGAGAAAGGCAAGAGAGACTCTTTATGTAATGTTTAAGGGTGAGAAATAAATACTGGACAAGAAAAGACTCTTTCAGCCTTTAAGGCCTTTTCCTGTTGGTTTTGCCTGGGACTCGGCCTCTGTATCTCCTTTGAAGTAGCTCATTCCCACCTGAGTCAAATCCCTGCTAAATGTCACCTTCCCTGCCAACCTTCCTAAAGTCCAGCCCCTCCCCTGTGGAACCCTGCAGTGCAACATCACATCACCCTCGTTTCTTTTGGTAAATTATGCTTGTCTCCACATGCATTTATAATATATGTTTATTTGCTGCTCTCCCACTAGAATATAAACTCAAGAGCACAGGGATATTTTTATTCATGATTATACACCCAGAGCCCAGAACAGGCTCCTGAATATTTGTTGTATGAATGAATGCATCAACTAATGGGACATAATATTAAATAGTGGTTAAAAATGATAATGTGGCTGCATATTTAGTCATAGAAAAATTATTGCAACAAGAGCTGTATGGAAACAGATAAAATGCATTTTTGTAAAGCCAACACATGTTTGTATGTGTCAAAATGTGAAAAAGCAATGGGACTATTTTGTTTTCCATTTGCTAGTTCTCTTTTCTACAAAGGTATGTGCAAGTTTTGGGACCAGAAAGAAAAAATTTCAAAAATGGCTTTTGAATGACTTATTAGGGTATCTCTGCCTCTGTAGTCTGTTACATAAAAACAAACAAACAGAAACAAATAAAAAACCTCCAAAAACACAATGTACCATTTTTATGAAGGTTGCTATTAAACTATGTGGGTTTGTGCTCTGATGGGTTATTTTATTTCATGTTCTGAAGACTACCAAAGCTACTCTTCCAATTTATCAGCATACCTTTGAAACCTTGGCTAAAACCATTCTGGTGGGAAGACCATGGGTAGCATCAGGCTGGACAGGCAGTAAGTGAAGGTCACTATGTTGACGAGATGGGAGACACAGGAGTGTAACCTATGAAACAGCTAAGGCTATGACTAGGGGAAAGTGGAGTATGTGTCAGGATGAGCAGCAATTGAGACCATAAGCCATAGAGAGTAATGAGTTCTGCAGAAGAAAATCCGAGAAAGGAGACACAGATCCAACTATGGAGAAGGTAAAATGGTTCTGATGGGGTTTTGGAATATAGGTGAAGTCCAGAGCTGATGACCAAGAAATAATTTTTGAGACCTCTTTGGTGCAAAACGGTGGTTTATTAAAGCTCGGGGACAGGACCCATGGGCAGAAACGGTTGCTGCGCTGGGGTTTTGAGGGGTGGCTGATTAGGTACTATGGGGTTGGGGGACGTAAGGAAAAAGGGAGGTTTTGAGAAAGGACTTTGCTATATTAAATAAGACACACAGGATACCAGAGGCCTTGCTATTGGCAAGTTGAGGTTGTTTACCCCTCTAGTAAGACATTAACAGTAAGACAGTTGGGAGCTTCCTGGAGGCATGTTACATTCCTCCTCTCACAGGTCCTTATCAATGGGCTGGAGGTTTAAAAGAAATTAACATTTCTTTCTCCCTCAGCCCGCCCTCAGTTTTATGGAGGGTGATGTTAGGGCTTCAGGAAATGCAGTTATGGGTCTCTGGAAGTTAGGCTATTGATAAGAAAACTTCTTCCTTGTAAATCACTAGGACATTTGTAAACTGAGGGTGACTCTGGTCTTGCAGGACTGTGATCTCTACAAGTGAACAATTTTTCCTTTAGGGCAGCCAGGTGTGCCTAGGAATGTCACATATACCCAGGGTGGGGGTGTGTGTGTGGGGTGTCAGCTTCTGCTTTGTCCTCAGCTTGCCTTCTGGTCCCTCCTCAGTTCAGGACCAGGTCCTTAAGGGACACTTTTGTGAAGTGCCTTGCTACTTAAAGGAGTTCTTTAAACTGGGAGGTTTTTTCTTTTAAATTTTTAAAAGTGGTGTTTTAAATTACAAAAGTAATACATGTTCATTGTGAAAAAAACTTGGACATTGGGAAGGGGATATCACCAAAGGTTAAATGCTGTGGTGACTGCAGTCGATTCTACTCCTACCCCATCTTTATTGTTACTCCCCAGACCCAACCACTTTGTTTTCTCCTTTATCTTAACCTGATTTACTGCGCATTACAAGTACTTATCCCCCTACGTATCAATCCCGCCACCTACTTTATCGCAGTTTATGTTCTACTAACCTCCTTACTCCATGCAGGAGTTTCAAACAGTTGTTTTGTTAACAGAGACATTTTCCATATGAAAACACAGAGATCCTAAGGTCAATTACTCTATTGAACAGATGTTCTAAATATATGTTTGCAAGTAAATTCCCAGTGTTTCCTGGATCAAATGGTATGAAGCTTAATTTTTATTGATACCAAGATTCTCTCCAAACAATTATACTTTATTCTTCCTGCAGCAGTATATTAAAGTGCTCATTTCTTCCTACCACACCTGCACTAGATTTTATTGCTCTTCTAAACCTTTTCAGATCTTCTAGGTGAAACCAGTATCTTCCTGTTTTAATTCCCATTCTTTTGATTATGAATAAGATAAGCATCTCTTTATATACTTTTGGCTATTTTGTTTTTCTGTGAACTCTATTCGCATTATTGGCTCATTTTTTTTATTGCACTGTTCATCTCTTTTATTGATTTGTATAAGCTACGTGCACGTTAAATAAGTAATCCCTTGTGTGTACCTCCGTGTTTTCCCCCACCTGTCATTTGCCTTTTGATTTTCTTTTGTAAAGTAGTAAATTTTTTTTTAAGGATTTTATTTGACAGAGACACAGCGAGAGAGGGAACACCAGCAGAGGGAGTGGTAGAGGGAGGAGCAGGGAGCCCGATGTGGGGCTCGATCCCAGGACCCCGGGATCATGGCCTGAGCCGAAGGCAGACACTTAACGACTGAGCTACCCAGGTGCCCCTAAAGTCGTAAATTTTTAAGGAATCAAATTTATATTAACAAATTTATATTGACATTTTAATAGTCTCGAAATTTCTATGATCTTCACAGCATTCTATACTATTTTTGTACTCAAGATTACTAGCTAGTTATGAAGCCTTTTATACTCTCTGGACTAGAAGAAAAAAATAGACAGCATAGTTGCAACTTAAACCTAATCTGTGTCTAAACGTGGGACTCATACCTCTCTGGGAGACTTTCAAGAGGTTCCACCGTGAAGGTCTGAGCCTTCCCTCGTGGAAAAAAAAAACATAAGTTCAGGTCAATAAGTTTGGCCCAATAGTAAACCTTGATTTCTAGAAGGGATGAGCTCAGTGATCTTAAGACTCATTCTGGACTTAAAGGGAGGAGACTTAAAAACAAATGTTAAAATCCCGTTTTTACTGTAGCCCACTGGAGTGGAAGGCAGTACTGTATGGGTAGGAGTTCCTCTAATAGAAGGTAGTCTAAATGGTGTTAAAAAATGGGAAAAAAGGGGCACCTGGGTGGCTCAGTGGGTTAAGCTCAGGTCATGATCTCAGGGTCCTGGGATCGAATCCCGGGATCGAGTCTGCCTCTCTCTGCTTGCCTCTCTGCCTACTTGTGATCTTTCTCTGTCAAGTAAATACATTTAAAAAACAAAAAGAAAAAAAGAAAGCATTCTCTTATTTTGAGAACACTGCATGGTCCAGATGCCCATCAAGGGTTTCAGAATATCCGCTTTGTCAGTGAGTTTTGCAACACTTAGAGGGAGCTCAGTACTTGATAAGGCAGCTGTGGTCAACAGAAGCAACACTGCTCAGTGGAGGGGCAGTGTGACAGATTTCCATCTGGTGAGAGCACTACAGTTTCCACTGGTGCTGGCAGGGGCTTGATAATAACCTGGTGGGTGAAGGAAAGGAAACTGAGTAATGTGGAGGCAGCTAACACGATTCCATCTACGTGGAAAAGAGTTTGAGTGAGCGTCATGTGAGACAAGAACACTTGAGAAAGCAAAGTTGATTTGTTTGAGATAGAACTCCCCAAATTTAAACCATTAGGCTATTGTGGCCCATGTGAGAACAAGTCATTGGGAAAAGGGCTGAAAGTAATCCCAAGGCAACTCCTACACAAGTGGTTGGGCTGGCAGATGAAAGAGGGGTAGATAGAGTATTATAAAAATAATATCCAACCGAGTAAGTTTGAAGATCTGATTGGCTTTATTAAATGATTCTTATATTGGGCAGTATTGTAACTAGCAAGTAAAGGAGCACTCTGAGGAGTTGTACAAAATGGAAGGTTTTTAAGAAGGGAGTGGGGCAAGAAAGTCACTAGCAAAAGAAAAGATGGTTCCGGTTCTGGGCAAGGTCATCTTCCCTTAGGGAGAAAGGCAGGGGTTTTCCTTAGGTGCATTAGCTCATCATCCTTTAGGGAGAGGATGGAGAGGACCCAAGTGAAAGACCACCTCACTGATAGCGATCTGAGAATTCAAGACTTAGATTTCTGAGGGAGGTTGAAAACTGCAGTTAAGCTAGACATTAAGCCCCAGTTTGGTGACTTGGCCTAGGTGATATTATTTTGGTTCTGTGGTTTTCTTTTTAGCAGGTACCATCAAGAATTACTGCTGTTGGATAAGACTGAAGTTATTTAAAGCATGATCACTATTGTCATAACCTTTTGGTCTGGCTGCAGTTTTTTGAAATATAGCATTAACCAAGAACTCACAGAAATTTAAAGCTAACAAATGCTTATTTGGGCTGTTGGAATTGTAGCTTAGGAGATATAGATTCAGGTAGAAACCTGACTTGTGCTGAGAAAGCCGCGCGTGTGTGTAGGATTACATAGGCAGAAAGCTCTAAGTGTGGTTCTCATTTAGGTCCTCTAGGCAAAGCAGGGATTGCAACTAGGTTAAACCGGGTTTGGTTGAGTTAATATGCAAATGAGGAACTGAAACTTGTTAAATTGCATTGATGGTTTCTGAAGTGAGTAATGCCAGTGATTCAGGTGTCCTGGTGAGGAGGAGGTTAAGTGCTGGCTGAGGGCTTCCAGCTGATGGAAAGGTTTTTAAAAAAGTTCATAGTTTCTCTGATGAGGACATGCATAAATTCCTCCTCCCTTATGGCTTTACATGCCTATTTTGAAAAAAGACCCCTAACTAGATTTGCTTGCTCACTTCATTTTGAAATCTCCTTTTTCCTTAGCTTGAGGGTGCTGGTAACACTGGGCTGCCTCTCATTCTCAGAAGGCAGTAGAGTAATGTCCAGTGAGCCAGGTAGGACAGGAGCCATCAACCATCTTTATCTACACTCAGTAGTAGCTCTTGTGGGACAACACAGCGAGAGCTGGTGTTCAAAGGCATTTGGATCTCTTAGAGGATCTGTCCTACCAGCCTCCCACCTGAGATCTAGCATGCATAAATCAAGCTGCTTTGAGCAGATGGTACAGACTCAGATAAAGGAGAATGAGAAGTCACTGTAAGCAGTTTTAGGGGCCCCTCATTAGATTATAAGCTACCTGAGATCAAACTGTTGCGCCCTACCCTCCCCTGTCTTCCTTATATTGTGTCTGGTATGATGTTAGCTTTCATTAAACATTTGATGAACTGATGACAGAACAAATTCATGCCAGATAGCACTGAACCCTAGGAAACCCTGCCTGGAAAGGAAGCCCTTTGGAAACAAAGCTTTGTCTGTCATCGTAAAGAACCAGGCAGAGTATGGCCACTTTTGGATCTCAGTTCCTGTTTTACTCTCAGTAACGACAGGAGGAGGGTGGGTGATGACTGAGAAATGTCACTAAAAGTCTATGGGATTAATTCTTCACTATAATGACAGTGATATTAGGAGAATATGCTCTGGTTGAATTTTCCATAATCACGAATCTGTTATTTTTATGATTCGGTAGAATCAAATTTATAGGCCATCTATGATGAACATCGATGCAAAAATCCTTAAAGTAATACGTACAGCAATAGATTAAACAGATTATTGACCAGGATCATGTGGGATCTATTCCCATGTTGCAAGGATGGTTCAGTATTTGCAAATCAACCGATGTCATGTACCACCACATCAATAAAACAAAAACTAAAAATCACATGATCATCTCAAAAGATGCAGAGACAGGCATTTGACAGGGTTCAACATCCATTCATGATAAAAACCCAACAAAATAGAGGTATTGGGAAATATTTTAACACAATAAAGACTATATAAAAAACCTAAAGGATGAGACTATGCTGTTGGACACTGCACGCATAGACCGAGAGGGTGTAATCCTAAGTGAAATAAGTCTGTCAGAGACAAATACAATATGATTCATCTCATAAATGGAACCTTACAAAACAAAACCAAAACTCAAAAAGCAGAATCAGATCTAGAATCAGATCTAAAAGTAGAACAAACTGGGGCACTTGAGTGGCTCAATTGGTTAAACATTTGCCTTTGACCCAGGTCATGATCCCAGGGTGGTGGGACTGAGCCCCACATCAGGCTCCCTGCTCAGTGGGAAGCCTGCTTCTCCCTCTCCCTCTGCAGCATCTTCTGCTTGTGCATGCTTTCTTTCTGTCAAATAAATAAAATATTTGAAAAAGATAAAATGGAACAAACTGATGGCTGCCATAGGGGAAGGGGATGGTGGTTTGGGCAAAATAAAGGGGAATGGGAGATAGAGGCTTCCAATTATGGAATGAATAAGTCATGGGAATAAAAGGCATAACATAAGGAATACAGTCAGTGATATTTTAATGGGAATGATTTTAATAGCGATGTAACAGGACAGATGGTAGCTACAAGCTTGTAGTGAACATGGCATAATGTAAAAAATGTATAAATTTGTTAAGCCACTAATTTGTATACCTGAAACGAATATAACAATGTAGGTCAGTTACATCCAAATAAAAAAATTCATAGAAAAGGACTCAAAGGAAATTAAAGCAACATGTGGCTTAGTTGTTTTAAGTGTCAGTTACTGAGTCATAAGACTGGGTTCAATGCTTGGCTCCATTATCGTCTGTTTTGGATAATGTGCCTAATTTTTCTTTGCTTAAGCTTTCTGATTGGTACCGTTGGAGACAAGTGTAGAGCAGTTTGGAACATGGCCTTGCAAATACTGAAGATTTCATATGTATTAGCTGTTTAAAAACCTGGATTGCTTGAAATATATATATTTATGTATTTTAAAGATATATTTATTTTAGAGAGTCCACATGCACACATGTGAATAAGGGGAAGGGCAGAGGAACAGAATCTTCAAGTAGACTCCCTACTGAGCACAGAGCCTGATGTAGGGCTTGGACTTAGGAATTATGAGATCCTGACCTGAGCCTAAACCAAGAGTCTGACACTTAATGGACTGAGCCACCCAGATCCCTCCATGGCCCACTTTTTTAAAATTTTTAATAAGGAAATAAAATGGTGGATTGATGTTCTCTCTCAAAATTTTCCTTTGAACCAGGAATGAAAAAGAAAACACAACCAAGACTTGGTCAGCATGAATGATGCCATTTCTTTCCTGATTTTGTTCGTGAAGCAGCATTATCTCTCAAATCCAGTGACTAGGGTTTAATAGGTGGTAAAAGTTCAAGGTGTAGAGTTACTATCTTTAGCAAATAAAAATAGAGGATGCCCCATTGAAGTTGAATATCAGACAATGAATTGAATACTTTTTTTTCTCATATAAGTGTGTTCCATGAAATATTTGGAACATGCTTGTATTAAAATGTTGCTTATTTGAAACTCAATTTTAAGCCTTCTATAGTTTATCTGGTAACACTAACACATGTGGTGCTAAAGAGTCTTCTTTGCAGGGTGATGTCTTTGCAGGGTGATGTCTTTGCAGGATGATGTCTTTGCAGGATGATGAGGCAAATGTGTCTTTGGGGGGCTGACCTAATAGAGTCCTACTTTTTTTCCATTCTGAAACATACTTTAGTCCTGTTCCGTCTTACATCCTAAATTAAAAAAAATTGTAGATGTCTAAAATACACTATATTTCATTTTGTGGCTAAGGTGGGATAGACTTAGAGTTCTATTTTGATTTCTGGCTAATTATAATATTTGGTATGAGGAATGGGTAAGTATGCCCTGGGCAAATAGGTGGTTTATACCCTACAATTTACTAAACATTTTAGTGTGGATGAGAGGAAACTGATTTTTTTACATAATTTGTGGTTTATTCTGCATTGTTTAATATGATTTTGTACAATCATGCTGTTGAGAATCCTCAAACTCCCTAGAAATAGTAATGGAAGTTGCTTTTTATTTGTCTAAGAAGGGGCTATTATTTCTTAATGAGAAAGAAAGCCAGCACTCCAGAGAGAGCCTTGTTAAAGAAAAATTGTTGACTAGCTGGCCATGGTAGTAGCATTTTGTATTCTGTTGGCAATGTTTTGAAGAAATTTGGGACAGAGTAGCGGTAGGCAGTGTAAAGATCACATGTTTATATTCCCATGGAGTTTCACATAGAGTATCAGAAAGAAAAAACCCTCTTAAAAGTTTGTTTCAATGCTTCCACCTCAGAGTTCAAGAGACTTATGAAAATGTCTCTTTCACTGAGGCAAGGAGGTTTCTCAAATCTTCTTATGTCCCATCCTTCCTTGGTCTTTAGACCTTGGGTCAGCCAGGTTTCCAGTCAGTGAGCCTTTCTTCATTGGGGAAGGCCTGTGTTTATGTCAGAAGATGGTACCTTTGTAAGTTAAAGGGAATAATTTAGTTCTTATTTCTACTTGGGCTTATTTCTGAAACCTAGCACAACACCCACAAGATGGAGAAAATAGAGTGGCTGAGAGAGAAAAAGTGCAGCTTTGTTACAAGGTTGATGAGCTTGCTTGGGTGTGATACGGAAAGGGACAATCTCGGAAACCCTCTGCCAGTACCCCCAGACAAGGCCAAGCAGATCTTTAAAGGAAGGAAACCAGACAAACGGCAAATAGGAGATTTGAGCATTAAAATACTGTGTCCTTTTCTTAAGAAATGAAACCTAAAACAAAACCATCAAGTCATAATTGACAGTTTTCCCTGCCCACCACATTTTGTTTCCTTAACAAAGTGCTTAAGGGCATGTCAAAAAAAAAAATACTCTGTCACACTGTCTGTGATTGGTATCAGGTGTTATTTCATATTTTGGTGAGACTGGACTAGAAAGGGAAAGGTGGATGTAGGTGATACCCATCTCTACTTTCATCATTTGGTACACATCTGTGGCACCAAAAAACACCTTCTGGCTGTGTTTTTCAGTTTTACAGGGCTTCCTGGAATGTCAGAGCATATAATAGACATGGCAAATTGAAGGAAAACTGAGTTATTTAAAACTCAAAATGTGGGCTTGTGGGATAATTCTTTTTCTCCCCCCACCCCCCGAAATTTAGGGCAGGAAACAGGAAGGCAAGGCTCTGATGATAGGACCTCGAACTTGCAGCTTGGCTTCTCCTTTAACATGACTACTGGCCAGTCTTAGGCTTAACAGCTTCCAGCCTGTCAGGAAAGGAGTGCTGCTTCCCTCTCCTGCTGTCTCCTCTCTGGCAGATGCAGCACGACTGGAATTTCTGTCCTAGCCTGTTTCCACTTCCTCATGCAAGTCCTCTAGAGATCTGACAATCTCACTGGGAGTTTGGGAAGGAGAAACTGGGCATGTGCATTTCAGTTCCTCCTTCTCCCCCTTTCTCTTGGGAGCAGATCTGCCCCCAGAGCACATCTGCCCTTGTCCACGTTGTCAGCTTTGCTGTGAAGGTTGGCAAGATCTATAGTTACAACTTGAGAAAGTCTGTACATTTTAGAAATCTAGTGTGAGGACNCCCTTGTCCACGTTGTCAGCTTTGCTGTGAAGGTTGGCAAGATCTATAGTTACAACTTGAGAGAGAAAGTCTGTACATCTTAGAAATCTAGTGTGAGGACACTTACTTCCTTGTAGATACAGGCTATCTTCTCTAATATCACTTTCGTGATAATAAGGGTGTTTTTCTACTTGCCTAAGTACACTGCATTTTTCAATTGGTTTGGAACCTCTGTAAGGGAGAGAGATTACTTATTCAGCCTATTTGTGCTATGTGCCCAGCAAGCATGACAGCAGCGATGTGGGGTTCAGAAGGAATGTAACAGATTAAACAACTGGTTGGTGTATGTGGAACTGCTAGGTTTGGGAGTCTAAAACATAGAGCTGGTGGGAAGAGTAGAAGCTACCTTCTGACTCACGTGATCAAAAATGACATGCAGGCATTTCCTGAAAGCAGACACTCTCCTTTATAATATCCTTCACATTAGACTGAACAATAAAAATAGCTAACATTTATGATAAGTTAGGCAATTATTAATATGTATTTTTCCCCATTTAGTCCTTACACCAGCCTATTAGCTGCTATTTTTGTTCATATTACAGATGAGGGAATAGAAGCAGGATAAGAACCTTGTGCAAGGTCACAAATAGCAACTGTTTAATGGGTGGTAAATGGTGGGGCCAGGACCTACAGCAAGGTAAACTGGTTCTAGACCATTCCGTCGTACCATCCCTCATATGAACTGCACACCCGTAACTTACAGTTGACTATACTATTTTCTGTAGATCCTCCCATTTTTTTTTCCAAAGGCTATAAAAAGTGGTTCACGTATAGCTCCAGACTGTAATGCTTGCTAAGTCCTTAGTTTTTCTCCCTGAATGTTTTTCGACATCTTTTGTCAGTGTAAGAGCTGGAGAGCTTACTTCAGGGAAATCAAAGAGAATTTAAATTCAAAGGGAAAAAGTGAACCAAGTCAGGGATGTTGTGGGGCAGGACAAGAGAACTGAATCAGAAAGCCATCAAAACAGGAGCTGGGAACTGTGCCTAGAACTGAGACAGAACTGAGAGAATCCTGCCCTTCCTAACCCTCTCCTGCTGCCCAAGCAGAGAGGTCTATCACTGAGTCCTGTAGTGCAGTGAGAATCAACCCCACATGCTCTTTGGAAAGAAAATGGCAACTACATTTTGTTGTATAATGTTTTATCAGAACAGCTTCAGAAACAGATTGAAAATTTTCTGGAGCAACAGCAGCATGGAGAGAGAATACCAGCTTCTGTGTCATGTGTATAATCTGCAGCAAAGAATTCATGGAAAACACAGCTGTCTTTTAGATGCATCTGACTAGAAAGCAAACCTTGAAGATTTTACCACTGGGAAATTGCATGCCACTTTATGCTGAGAAAAAGTAGCCAAGTTGCAGTATGAGCACTGAGATTTCTGGAGACCAGAAGGTTGCATGATGAAGATGTAACATTGTAGGATTAGTACTAGGAGTTGAGAAGCATGGCTGATTTTGCATTGTTAAATATTTGGAATTTGTAAAGTCTTGGGAAGAAATTCACAAGTCATAAATTGTTAGATATTTAGGAAGGTGGCCAGAAAGGTCACAGAGAAATCCATCTCTGCTGTAAACCTTGCCTTATGAAAAGAAAGCCAAAGAAAAAAAGGGGGAAGCTAACTGAAAAGCTAAGGGTCCACTTGGAGGATGTACACAGATTTGTACCTCTCAAAAGAAAGATAGAATGTGGATTTTATTTCTGCCATAGGGATGTTTATTATGGTTCAGGCAGATATTATGAATGCCTTTAAACCAAAATAGACTCAAGGATAGAACAAAACAAAAACAAAAACAAAACAAACCTAAAGGATACTTCCTAAAAGATACACATGGGAATAAACCCAATATGAACTTTCCAGTCTATAGAAATGATCATCTTTGCTGGAAGTGCTTATAGTGATGGTGACCTCATTGCTTAGAAACAGAATGAAGTTAACCCCAGCATCAGGAAAATTAAATCCAACGGCTGCCTGTGAAACCAAGCAGCTCTGGAAATCAGTTGAAGGTCCATAGTTGGGTGTTTGGTAGGGGTTTTTCTGAAAGACAGGTGGAAAGAAGAGTTTAGACTTGAATGATGGCAGATGATTAGTCTTTTGAGAAATAAAGATTTAAAAATTAAGTGCTGTTTTTAAGGGGATCAAGTGAAAGAATGATATCCATATATCACAAATCACTGATGAGCCATAAGTAATGTTGGACCAGAGCTCAGGTGTAGCTGGGGCCGGGTCAGAGTCCAAATCTCAGGTGCCTCATGCAATGAGGGCATTTTGAAGACTTGATTGAACACTTCTCACCTTGGCCTTGAAGGAGTGATTAGACAGATCCTGACAGAAAGGAACTCACGTGGTTCTCCCTTCAACATGTAAAGTCACCTGGGATCCTTTTATGTTGGAGATAAATGTTAGGCATGTGGTTGAAGCGGTTAAGTGAGACATTTCAGATGTGGGAGAGATTACTGATGTTGGGAAAGCAGCAGAGAATGCTGTGGGCAAGGTAGGAACATGGGATGGCCTGAGGGCTGTGCAGGACAGAAAGATCAGAGAATGAGGTGGGTGCCGATGTGAATAATGGGCTTAGGATAGCCTTCCCAATCACGATTGCCCCTAAGTTCCTGGTATAGAGAAAAATTTGGATAAACAAGGTCATCTCATCATATGCAAGTAAGTTCATGAAGGGTATCTTAATTTAGGTCCTTTAAAAACAGATCCTGAGGCAAAAATTTGGGTGCTAAGAGTTTATTTGGGAGACACAGGGAACACTGGTAAGGGAGTGGAGAATTGAAACAGGAGATAAATCAGTCAATAGGGGGTATATCTGATGCTACCGTGGCAGGAGGCCAGAAGTTAACTGGGCAAGTGGACCCCAGGAAATATATAAAACACACTTCTCAGAATTTGTTAACTTGAGGAGGGGGCTAGGGTATTTATACTACCAGTTTCCTGGAATTGTTGGTCTAGGGCTTCTAGTCGAAGATGTTAAGATTCATACATGCTTTATCCTTACCCAATTCTGAGAAAACGCTAGGCACAGATATGCTATGTAAGTTCCTGGGAATATGGGTAATACCAGCTTGTATCAGGAAATTAAACCTATTAGTCATTCCCAATGCAATGTGAATTACTTGAATCCAGTTGTTCTTTAATTTTCTAGATAGAGACTAAGAATTTTGATGGGTTTGTATGGAAGGTGAGTAGTGTGAGTTGATAGCCTGGAAAGAAGACCAGAGTTTCAGTTACACTTTTGCTTTTAACTCTGTGCCTCATCCCTAGTAGCACCCCAACAACTGGTAGGTGAATAATTTTGAGAAAGGAGTGTTGTAAGGGAAGTGGGAAGCTCATTCAGAGGTAAACTTCAATAGTTCTCCCATTTTTTATGAGTCTAGGAACCATACCAGCTCCTTCACTTGAGGTGCATACACTTGGAATTTCATAATTGCAACATTTGGAAAATAGGATGTTTAATAAATATTGAGCAATAACAGATAATCTATATTTCCTACCATATGGGAATTTTCACACTAGTATTCAGTTTCCTTGTTCTTATTACAATTACAGTCATTGTGCCAACATAAATAATTCCTTTCACTGAAGGAAGTTATTAAATATCTTTTTAATCTTCTAAATATGAATTATATAATTTCATATTCTCAGAATGATCCATTTTTTAGTTTTGCTTTTGAAATCTTTTGTTTCATATCATTTACATAGGGGGCTTATTATATTGATTTGATTCCTGTCAGCAAATGATAAACATAGTCACTGTGGTGTGTGTGTATGTGGTTTTTTTTTTTTTTTTCCTTAGTGTGGTTGTTCTTGAAACTTGCGATGATACTTGGCTTTTATAGTACTTCTCCAGGTCCTAAATCTATTCTGGTCCATGTGGTAAAGGTTTCAATTGTCCAAATATTAAGTTTTATTTATCACTAAATGATTTTTAAAAATTGTTCCCATGTCATTGAAATTTGTCAAGGACCTTTAAGACATGTGTTATTATGATGTGCACAATGAGATTAGGACAAATCTTCAAATGCCATCCTTTCATTTTATGCCTGGTTGTTACATACCTGAGTCACTGTCACTACCTGGCATGTAAGGTGGCAGTAAATTCAAACTTGTGTCTTAGACGTGGTCACGGTGATGGTGGTCCTAATGGGGATGTTAGGAAGTACTGGGGAGTGGCACGAAGAAGAAGCCAAGGTCAGTGCATGGCTGTATGTGATAACTTATTCCATCTGTAGTGGTTTGCTGGGGATCCTGGGGAGAAGAAGAAAATGTTCTCAAAGAGGACAAACAGGACTGATAACCATGTGGGATCTTTTATAAATCCCAAGACACTTCAAGTTTGCTCCCATGTCAGGACCTGTATGCTCTTTCCTCGTCCTGAAACGCTCTTCTCTGTTTCCTTCCTGGCGCTGTCCTTGGTGTTTGAGTTTATCACTTCTACTTTTCCTCCTTTCATCAGTCTGACTGACAGTATATTCTGCCAGTTCCCCACCTCCTTTTCTGTGATTTTTTGTGTCCTACCAAATGTCCACGTGGCTGTTTCCTCATCATTTTGTCTCAGGTCAGATGTCTTTGTTGATCCCTGTCCCTACCACTATAGTTAAAGGACCATGTCTTCCTGATACAAATACCTAGTCATGTTCTATTGTCATAGTTTTTCTTCACTGTACTTACTATTTGAAATTATTTACTTATTCATACTTTTTTAGGGGGTGTTTATTATCTGTGTCGCTTCACAGATAAGTTCCATAAGGGTGGGGACTTAATTTTGTCCACAACTGAATCCATGGTACATAGGATTGTTACATAGCAAGTATTGCCTAAACATTTGTTTAGTGAATAAATCTTCACGAAATTAAGAGATACTGTGGGGGAAGGTAGTTTCTCAAGTACCTCTTCTAGGAGTTCAATTTGATATACAAAATATCTTCTTTGTTATGCTCTAAGAGGAAGGGTTTTTATCACCCATCTTTCTAAGGATGGTATTTGGAAAACCTCATTTTTCTGATCATCTCAGAATTTCTTGAACCAAGACTAGTACACTGTTGTTGAAAATTACAACCTGTTCCCATTTTAGTTACCAAAGGGGACCCTGGTTTCCTATTTGGGCCACAAAAAGTTATAGACAAGATAGCTATGGGGTCGGGGGGAGATAGCTACAGGGGACTAGCAGAGATGTACTGACATCCCCTACCGACCAATGAATTGAAGAAAAGTAAAGGTGGCAAATTCAAATGTCTGTAGAGGACAGATATACAACTCAAAGGAGAAATCAGAGTACCATTTCTTTGGACCATAATCCTGTGGGCTTATAGGCCTGTCTTCCCACATTTCCTTATTTTCTCAGAAAAGGCAATTATTTAGATTTTTTTGGAGGTTTCCTAAATTTTAAATATGGGGATATAAAATTTGAAGATATTGAACAGGACCAATAAAGCTGTCTGAGGATCCTAGATAGCCAGCATATTCTCAGGCTGTATGCTAAAAGAAAGTTTTTAGGCAGATTTCTGGAGTTTGCAGTGAATCTGTTTTAAGAATGTTTGTCTAATCTGAGTTAGTTGAGAGTGGGAAGGGAAAGGATTCTAAAGTGCTACTATTTGCCTACACAGTTTAATTTCACTTAGTTCTAATATGAAATCTCATGTTAAGCAGTGTATCTCAAAAGATCTGTGGTTAAGGACTGATAAATGTCTCCATATGTATATATTCATATATATATCCATATATATGCATACATTACATATGCACTTTAATTTCCAATCTGTTATGGTCTGACGTTTTGCAGCATACGATATAAATGAATTACTAGAAAAGAGATCATGTGCTTAGGTATTGTGCTAATTTCAAGCTTCTATAAAACATTTTCTGAAAGTATATTATCAATTTCTGTTGAATTCCTTGGAGACCAGTAACTAGCAGTTGACAGACCAGGAAGACACTTGGAATAATGACCAGCATACCTCTGGGCAAGAGTAGCTAAACAGACACTCTTCCCTGTGTTCTGTGCTTTCATTGCATGTCTGCGTTACATCGATGGGCGCCTTAAAGGCAGAGTTTCTGTATTTTGAAATTCTATTTCTGAGCCTAGCTCAGTGTGTCGTGCATATAGGAAGTGCTCAACAAATGTACATCAAGTTAAAGTCCTGAGATAAGGAAATAAACTACATTTTGTAGATAATACATATTTAAATTTCTCATACTTTGCTGTGATAGAACTTAATACCATCAACATCCTCCTATCTGATCACCATGTCCTCATGACCCTGGGTGGAAAGGATCCCTCCCAGGATCTTAGTTCCTTTTGACTTAATTGAATAGGTAAAAAACCTCCATGTCCATATAATTTCCTTGAAAATGGCATGATTCCAATTAGTTTTGAAGCCTGTAACTTGTACTAAGCTTTTTTCTTACGATCTTAAAATAGGAATTTGCTTATAATCAGATCCCTCCTATGATGTGACTCTTTCGAGAAGAAGTCAACTTAATCTGTATACCTACAGTGCTCTGCTCAGGTGCCATGGAGCCTAACTATTCAAATACTTCTCCAAAACTGGTATAGTCTACAAAATTTTTTCTTTCTTTACAAACAGAAATGGAGGAGTTTATTCTTCCCATTATTTTCTGTTTCCACGGTGTAGCTCCTGCTCTTTGCTGCACCTCCATCTTGTCTATCCAAATGCTTTTCCCACATTGTCTGCATCTCATCCAGATAACCACATGCTCCAAATTTATGCTTCAGAGGGAACTCAACTTCCTTGATCAGTTGCCCTGAATGCACTAACTTTGGGAAGTTTCTAAACTAAAGAGGAACAAAGGAAGAGAAGGAAAGCAGGGTCGATAAGCTTGGATTTAATTGCTTTTCACTTTCTTGAGTGATGAAATTTCATTTGTGCTCTAAACCCTCACTCTGGGAGCTGAGGCTCCCTGTGGGCTGCTCCGAGCTGTTGAATGAGATCATTACAGCCAGCCTCTTCAGGGATCAATCCACAGCTGGGAAGCACCTTCCCAATTTTGTGAAATGATTGATACTTGCAATCAATATGTCTTTTAATGGCCTTGTCAATATGTTCTTCTGACTGAAAAAAAACTAATAAAAATACATAAAATTTTTGTTTGCTTTATGCCTATCAGAAGGATGATGAATATCTTCAAGTTATCTGGGAATGGAGTTCCATGTATATGCTCTAACAAAATAAACAATAATTAGACCCCAGCAAAACTGCTTTATACATGCATTTGCCTCCACTAGTTTGCTTTGAAACCTCAAAGTGAATTCTAATGATGGAGTCATCAGAGCACCAGCTTGTGAAATTGATAAATTTGAAGGTGATTGCCTTACCTTCTTTGGAAGACTGAAGATGCCAACTGATATTCTTCAAGTATTGATTTTGAAAGCAGTACTTATTTGAAGATAGAACATGGATACATTTTAGGGTGGCTCTCTAGGGTTTTATGAGCTGTGTGCCTGGAATTGCAGCTGGAGTGTCCTAAAGCCAGATCCACCGATAACCTCCACCTGCAGTCTGACGTGCATGGACTAGTTCCTTAATTCTAACAGAACACCTTAAGGGTAGCAATCTGTCTTCCATGTCGACTCTTAAGGATAGCAATTTCATTCTTCTATATTGGCTCAAGAAAAGGGCTAGATTTCTCTTCTCATGTCCCCTCTTAATAGCTGAATCTCTTAGTATTATATTTATTACATACATTATATATAATATATCTTATATATTGTGTAATATATTATTATATATTATACATAATATATGTTATATTAGTTATACATATTAGTGTTATGTATAACTTTTGAGTGTCTCAATGCTTCAAAATCCGTTCTGTCCTATTTTCTACCTGGGTTCTAAATCATTTGAGAAACAAAGCAGACAGATGGGGGTGAACTATTAGCCTTATTAGCGATTAAAGCTGGATTGGAGAGTGCAGCATTGGTGGTATAGTGGTGAGCATAGCTGCCTTCCAAAGCTGGATTGGAGGGTTTAGCTTACATGTGCTGCTTTGGCAGGTTCCCTACACCTAGCTCTGGAGCTGGACTTACTCATCCAGATATAGGCAGCATTGCAGGACTGCCCACCTTACGCTCACCCAGTGTGGGGATTGGCATCCGTAGAAGCAATGGCATGGAGGAGCAGAGGGGAGCGTATGGTTCCTGCAAGAGCTGCCTCTAGGAAGAAGGGAGTAAGGAGAGCCTGAGTTAACCGTATGGCTCCTCACTGAAACTCTAGGGAGAAGAGTGAAGAGTGGCGACAGGCCAGGGGTGTTAAGGGAAAGTCTGTATCAACTCATACTCCTGCTGTGACAAATTGTCACAAACTTAGTGGCTTCAGACAACACAATTATCTTAGAATTTTGGAAGCCAAAAAGTCAAAGTGGACGTATTGGGCTAACGTCAAGATGTTGGAAGGGCTGCAGAGGCTCTAGCAAAGAATATTCCAGCTTCTCATGGCTGCCCAAATTGCTTGGCTTAGCAGTGGCATCACTTCAATCTCTGCTTCTGTTGTCGTATCTCTGACCTTCCTGCCTTTAAGGACACTTGTGATTACATTGACCCACCAATGGATATCTTCCAGGATACTTTGCCTTTCTCATCCTTAATCATACTTGCCAAGTCCCTTTCTCCGTGTAACATAACATAGTCACAAGTTTCAGGGCTGGGGATGTAGCTCTCATTGAGGGTGCCATTATTACACCTGTCACAATCTGTCTTTATGGAAACTGGGAGAGTTGGGAAGAAGTATTTGTGCCTAACTTCCTCTCTGGACCTTCGTGTCCTGGCTGGGATACTGCCTCAATATCACTTGATCTAGTGATCACTCCTACTTGACACCAGAATATTAAATACTGTCCTTGGATATCAAATTTGCTTTAAATCAGTAGAGACCACTTTCAACATCATAACTGAGATGAACCCCCCCTGGGATCACTGCACCTTATTACTACAACAATAATGCACAGAGTCTAATACGTTGGAGCTTTATATGAATTATATTAAATATCAAAAAACAGGTATTAGCTTCTTAATTTTACTAATGAGAACTGAAACTTAAAAAGGGTAAACTGTTTGCTCAGAAAAGACAGATGGAAAGGGATCGGCCTAACAGTTAAACTTAGGTCTTTGGGGGCGCCTGGCTGGCTCAGTTGATTAAATGTCTGCCTTTGGCTCAGGTCATGGTCTCAGGGTTCAGCATTGTTAGGCTCCCTGCTCAGCAGAGAGTCTGTTTCTCCCTCTGCTCTCCCGCCCTTCCCCAAATACGCATGTGCTTGCACTCTCTCAAATAAACGAAATCTTAAAGAAAAGAAACTTAGGGCTTTATTCTTAATTCCATGTTTTCTGTTTTTTCGTACTGCTAGGCCCTACCCCACCACGAATAGGCCTTGTCCTGGTCTTTGTTCATTATCATTCTTTTGTACCTGTGTGGCTAAGGACCCATCATATCTCATTCCAGTGACATAGAGTCATAGAAAATCACAGAATGTCCTTGTGTTTGGCTTCTGATACCTAATTCTCTCATTTCCATTTCAGTACGGCTTAGGAGAGTGCTTCCTTCAAAGCACTCGAGGCTGTGGCTATATAAGATAAAGGAATGTGTTTCAGTAAAGCTCAGAGAAGCCTACCCCACTATTGCTCTTGGGAGATTTGATGTCTGTTTCTTTCCAGTCAGTGAGCAACTCCAGTTCTGTTCCGGGGTAACTTGGATGACTGACAGTAGGCAAGGCATACTGAAATTGAATAAGAACAAAACCAGTTTCTTATGAAGTTATGAAAAACATTGAGGAATAGACTAAGCATGTATCTAGACTTTTTAGTATAAACATATCACTTTTTTTGACAGCCAAACAAAATATTTGGAACAAAGATGGTGCCTAATATTTGCTAAATTCAGTCCAAATATTCAGATATATTAAAACTGGCATTGGTCCCCATTTGATGCACTGTTCCCTAACAATAGAATATAGAATCTACTAGACTGACATGTGATTTGTAGCAGAAGTGCCTTCAAGTGTATAATTACTAACGTTAGCATTTACTGAGATGTTAGTATGCAGCCAGTGGTGGAGAGGAAACCAAAATACCAATGGGTAAGATTGTGTCGTGTTCTATATCAGATGCAATGAAACTTTGTCCTTGATTTTATTCTTAGTAAGATTGTATAGGAGACCCCCCCAAAAAAGATTGCATATGAGACCAACTTTTAGCTTTAATATATATTTGATCTTTGAATCAATAATACCAAGTAAACAAGCCTTTATGGAGCAGTGATAAGATTCCTTCTGCAATTTAAGTTAGCTTAGAAAATAATTACCAAAATTTTTAGGTTGTCATGGCAAATCTTCATTGTTCCAATTCATACGGGCTAATCTGTTTACCCTAGAGTTCTAAAATTTAGCAAATGTATAATGTTTAAGAACATGAGCTTCAATTTGTGGTAAATGTGTTCAATCTCCTCAAAAACTCAAATGTTAAAGATATAACCACAATGAGAATATAGTGTTACTTTTTTTTTTTTACCCCAAAGGCTGCCCTTTTTTTTTTTAGATTTTATTTATTTATTTGAGAGAGAGAGAGAGAGAGAGAGAGAGAGAGAGAGAGAGAGAGCTTGAGAGAGGAGAAGGTCAGAGGGAGAAGCAGACTCCGTATGGAGCTGGGAGCCCGATGCGGGACTCGATCCTGGGACTCCAGGATCATGACCTGAGCTGAAGGCAGTCACTTAACCAACTGAGCCACCCAGGTGCCCCCAAAGGCTGCTTTTTGGATAGAGTTTATTTTACTACTACTACTACTACTACTACTACTACTACTACTACTACTACTACTTCTTCCTTCCTCCTTCTTCTTCTTCTTTCTTCTTTCTTCTTCCTTTTTTTAATACTTGAGAGTGAGAGAGCACATGCATGAGCAGGGGAGGTGGAAGAGGAAAAGAATCCCAAGCAGACTCCCTGCTGAGAGTGGAGCCCAATGCAAGACTCCATCCCATGATCCCGAGATCATGAACTGAGCCAAAATCAAGAGTTGGATGCTTAACTGACTGAGCCACCCAGGTGCCTTTATTTTGCTTTTTGAAACTTGTACGACATTTAAAATGTATTCTCATATTTCTACAATGAGTTACCTAACTATGTAAAATTGGTTAGGATAAGAAGTAACCTTATTTTCTCTTTCCACACATATACCCTCTTTAAATATTTTTAGCTAAGGTTTTAGAATTTACTTCCATGTCTATAAATCATGTGCTTGTATTACTCTTCTTCTTAAATCAATTTTTAATATTTGCTATTGAGTTCCCACTCTGGAAGATAAGGAATTACCAAACTTGTCTCTTCTGTTTTTGACAGGCATACTTGCCTTCCCTTACTCAGTTGTTTCAGTACAGCTAGATTATAATTTCTGTTCGATCTTATATTAAGACTATTTAAGTGCTATTTAGAGTGGAGTCAATTAGTAAGCTATGATGTTTCATGTACAGCTTTTTGTCTTTCTTGGAGTTAATAATTATGCATGTTTGCTTGTCTTTATATGTGACATTAATCTCATACTTTGTAACTGTTGTCTAAATTTATTCTCAATACATGCATTCTGATCAGGTTCACCATTTTATAGAAGCTTCTCGGCACCTTCTGATCTGCTTCCTTCAGGACTTTTTGCTCTCTACACCCATGTCACAGATGTGTCACCTTGGGGATCTTCCATCATCATCATCCTGGGTATTCCCAGTATTGCCTTTGTCTCTGCTCTATGTCATATATTCTGTTTCTTACATCCCTTATCTTTGTTTTTAATATGTGGTTTAAGGACTTAGTTTGTAGGAATGCACTTTCTGGTAGTTTCTGGGAATGGCATATGAAGAATAATATTCTGGGATCTTGTGTTTCTATAAACGTCTCTGTTCTACCCTTACACTTGATGACAGTATGTTTAGAATATCTTTCAGGATTTTGAAGACATTGTTGTATTTTCTTTTAGATTCCAGAATTGTTATTGAGAAATCTGAGGTTTTCTTATTTCCTGATCCTTCAGCTATGACTTACATTTTTTTTTTCTCTCTGGAGGCTTGTATGATGGTTCTTTAGCTCAGATTCTGAAATGTCTACAATGATGTAAATTAGTGTGTCTAATTTTATTCATTCGTTTGCATATTTGATGGAATTTTTCAGTCTGGAACTCATATCCTTAGTTCTGAAAAATTCTGTTGAATCATTTCTATAGTGGTATCCTTTGTCTTCTCTTTCTAAAATTTCTTATGTGAATATTAGATGATCTGTAACAGATGGAATACAGAAACAGATGTGAGAGTCCAGCTGTCTTTTACTAAGCTAGACATTAAAAAGAATTTTAAAAATGTAAAGCACAGTCACTATTGTCATTTTTTGTTCTGTAGAATATTTTCTTCATAACAATACATTACTTTTGTTTTTGTAGTTATTGTGTATCCTACATAGTGTTTAGTTATGTTGAATAAAAGTTTCAAAATTTGTTTTCATTTCTAATAAGATATATACTGAAAGATAAAATCTACATAAACAAAAGCTTTGGGGGGTCCTCAATTTTTTACAAGTATTAAGGTAAGGAATCTTTTTTTTTTCCCCAAGATTTTATTTAATCATTTGACAGGGGAAGCAGCAGGCAGAGGGAGGGGGAGAAGCAGGCTCCCCACCGAGCAGAGAGCCCAGCATGGGACTCAATCCCAGGACCCTGGGATCATGACCTGAGCCGAAGGCAGACAGTTAACCGACTAAGCCACCCAAGTGCCCCAGTAAGAAATTTTTAAACCAGAAAATGTTTATTAGATTATCCTATTCTTTCATGTATACAATATTTTTCTTACCTCTCTAGGGATAATAATTATACTGTTTTTGGAATTTCCTTTTCCCCAGAGAGTCTAAATTTCTTCTGTTTGTGTCTTTTGGTATCCATCTTGGAGGTGTTCCTGAGCTGTCTGGTGGTCCTTGATTATCTGCTCAGGTAAGGGTAGGGGCTAGCAAAAATGAGCAAAAGTTCAGGGCTTTGGGTGGGATTTCCTTTGGTGTCCTTCACTTCAGGTTGGCCTCACTGTCAGATACTACTGATGAAATCCCAAATGTGGAAGTTGGTATCTCTAGATATTTCTCATTAGGATGAGCAGATTCCCTTTGGAAGATTCTTGCAGTGTCTTGCCTGGAGGCTAATGACAGGGCTGCCATTGTTCAGGGAGCCAAATGGAGAATCAGCCTGGGGGATCCTCAGCATCCATCTTGCCCAAGTTTGCTAAACTCCCTTGTTTGCAGTAAGGTATCTCCACCTTCATCTCTCCGTGTGTTCCCCTCAGTGCAGAGATCTGTATTTTCTCCAGAGAGTAAATGTCTAGCATTCTGTTGTACTAGGGAAGGGGCAGCAACCAGGTAGCATGAAATAAGTATGAAATGTAGGAATCCAATGCTCCTCATGTACCTTGAACCAGTCTTAGAGCATTCCTCTAGAGCCATACTCTAGGGGGGGGCTGAATTCTTAGGTTTGGAGTGTCTACCATATAAATCAGGTTACTTCCCAAAATTCTGTTGTTCCTACCTTTTTCTTCTTGTCCTATTAGTTTATGCTTGTAAAAACAAACACTCCTTGTATACAGCTCTTTGGGGGTTTTCTAAATGTATAGAAAAATTAGTTGGATGTGTTAAATGTGGCATCTTTACACAGAACCAGGCCCAATTTCTATATGGGCCCAGGCATGTGTCCAGTATTTATTTTTACAAATAAATGTTCCATTCTGAATGTTCAATAATTATGTTCTGTTGCCAAAGTTGTCTTTTAGCACTCTGCTTAGTGTATTTTTAGCAGAGGACAGACACATTGACAAGTCTAATAATAAAAATGCTCCCTAAAGGTTTTTTTTTCTTTTCTTTTCATTAAGGCCTTAGATATATTTGATTTCCAAGAAGTTTAAGAAAGAGGAAGTTGCTTTCTTTTTTTTTAACAGTTTCACAATGATAAATATTTGTCTTCGGATAATAGTATTAGGGCATTGCTGGCTGTGTCATCTTCTACAGGAGATGAAATTCTCTTGTAAAAAAATGATATAAAAAGCAGATAAGCTGAATATCCTATAGAAGTATTTTTGATATTATCATTAAAATTCATTAATACTTATTGAACTCCATAATTCTCAGACTCTACGTCATAGCCCAGTAGTATTTACGGAGACTCTGTCACTATTTTGGGTTCCTTGGAGACCATTTAAGGCACAGCAAGTGCTAGAATCATTTTTAGAAAAATGACTAACCAAAATCTACCACTATGGAGAAAAAAAAAAAACAAACCTGGCAATGTTTTCTGGCTTGGTAATAGGTCTTTAAAAAGATTCTTATTTTTCTCTACTTAAGTGGCTCAAGAAATAAGATTCTTCAGGGTGTTGTAGCCATGAGTCTAGAGATGCATTGTTTGAGCTATAATTAACTCCCACTTCGGTTTAGGGACAGTTCTTCTTCCTCCTCCTTGGAGGGATTAATTTCACATCTGCACTCAGGGTAGCAGTTTTAATTACCCGAGGTAATTAAGCTGGAATCATGGAGCAAGAAGGAAAAAAAAAAAAAGTTTGGTACTTTAGCCCTTGGGATGCTGGGGAAGATTTTATTTTGTCAAATCACCTTGTTGTTTTTCTCTTGCTACATACTGTGGATACAATTTAAAGTCTCCGTGTTGATTTTGGTCCATAGTTGGGGCACTGTAGTGATAATACAAGGACTGACGGCTTGGAACTGGGGGATACAAACATGGGTGCACCTGACAGGAAACAGGTTGCAGGTCAGAAGTCAGATAAGAGTAACTGAATAATGAGCAAAAGTTGGGAATGGGACCTGGAAGTTTGTGGTTAAAATCAGTAGCACTGAAACTTTAGACTATTAATTTAGTAAGGGTGAATGTGTCTAGATCCTGCCTGTAACTTATTTCCCTCAAGTAATTCTTTGTGAAGTTTAATTTTATGATTTTTTTAAAGGATTTTTTTTAAAAGATTTTATTTATTTGACAGAGAGATCACAAGTAGGCAGAGAGGCAGGCAGAGAGAGAGGAGGAAGCAGGCTCCCTGCTGAGCAGGGAGCCCGATGTGGGGCTCGATTCCAGGACCCTGAGATCATGACCTGAGCTGAAAGCAGAGGATTAACCCACTGAGCCACCCCGGCGCCCCTAATTTTATGATTTTAAGAACCAATTTTAAGAGCTCTTTATAGGCTCTTATAATTCTGCTGAAGTCCTTAACTTTAAGTTAAAAGGCAAATATCATTAAGATCATAACATGAATATTGGTTATATTTTGTAAAGATTTTTGAATTTTGCTTCTGACTCCTAAAGAGAGATGGTTACAGTAACTTATGGTGAGCTCTCATTTCTCTGTAATCATTGTGCATACTTGGAAATTGCTGACAAGTGAGAAAAACCTACTGATTATTTGCTTATGTAGGTTTTGCAGATATCTAACAATTTTATTTTGATTTTTAAAGTTTTGTTTAACACTTTGAAGCCAATAACTCACTTTTACATAGTTTAGCTCTGAAAAGCTTGTAGGTCCCAGGCATGTGTCTGTAATATTTGAAAGATGAAACAACTTGTTGCTGTGGAGTTCGATCTTGGTGTCAAGGCATCATTGGATGAGTCCAGGGAGTAGAAAGCTTTGATTAAAAGAGCGTGAAGGAACACTCATTTGGATATTAGAATCAATAACTAACTGAAGAAGAGGAAGTTTAAAAAAGACATGGAAATGACCCTTGATTATCTGAAAAGATACCGAGTGGGGAGGAAAAGACTTAATTTTTATGATTCATATAGACCAGACTTAGGATCAATAGATGTAATTTCTGGGAAAGTGAATTTTGGCTCAATATAAAAAAGGATTTTTTAAAAATTAGAGAGTCTCATTGATGGAATAAGTGGATTTATAAGACCATGAATCCATTTTACTTGTTCAGGCTACACATTCATCTGTAAAAAATATTGTAAATTTTTGATAGATTTTTGGTTTAGGTAACTCAAGGTCCTTTCAAACTCACATCTGAGAGGAGTTTTAGAAGCACATAGTAGGTAGAGAATGAATTGCATTGAATATAATCCCTGAGATTTTCACCTTGGTGTACATGTACAGTCAATAAGTCTGTTGGCAAATGTGAGGATCTACTTTCTCTAAATACATTTATTCCAGTAGTACTTAAATTTCATTAAAATTTTTAATTAGATGTTTGCTAAAGGATATAAGAGGCTGCTACAGCAAAGGAATCAATCACATTTGTCATGAGATTTGAGAAAGCAGAAGAGTTGTACAAAAACTTGCAAGGGCAGCTGAAAGGACTACTACCTAGAGAAGATTTCACCTTTGGAGACAAGGCATCTTGTTGTTATAGTTGTTTATACTACTAAGGAAGTCTTCACAAGATAAAAAAAAAAACCAACTTTCTTGAGTGTGTAAGTAGATCTGTCTGTCCTGCTAGCACAGAATTAGGGACATGTATTTGTCTGAAGTTTGAGAGTGTTAGGCACCATTTCAAAGGTAACAGGCTGAGTTTCAGGCAACATCATGTTGATGTAATGTCTCACAAACGACCCTGATCCATGTCATCATATTATCTCCACATCAACAAAACCAAACCTTTCTTGATTTTAAAATTCCTTGTGCTTATTATAAAAGATAAAAGTTGGAGCTGTGAAAAGCTGCCCAAGATTTTTAGAAAAATATTAAAAAATAAAAAGCACTTAAAATGGATAGAGTTGTCATCTGGAAGGGGGGAAAATAGTTAAGTCTTTAGTATTTGATTGCTTACTATTAAAGGCATCTTGTTTTAAGTATTTTTACCTACTTTTTTTTGGTGTGTGTCTGTGCATGTGTTTTGCCTTGACAGGAAACATGAGGTTTCTGGATTAGAGAAAAGATGTTTTACTTAAAGAACCTCTGTGATCATTTCCAGGACTCCATCTCTAGAGACAAAATGGTAAGGGCACATAGCTCCTGCCTATACAGTGATTTTATGCCACAGGAGAGGAGATCTAAAATTATGATTTTTGGAGCTTATATAGGAACTGATTGCATAGCTACCCCTCCTCACCTTCAAAGTGAAAGCATACTTTTGAGCTTTTATTTTGTGGAATGTAAACAAATAGGACAAATTTCTATAGAGACAAACCTAGGTTCCTAGGTGGATTACTCTTTGGAATATAAACAGTTGGTTCCTGGGGAGATAAACTAGTAAATTTCTCCAAATGTCTCTATTTTGAGCTTCTTAGATTCCCTTGTCATTTAGCATCCTTTGACCAGGCTGCAGCACTCTTTGCCCTGACCATGCAGAATCATGAAAGCCATAGTTGCTACCTGACCTTAACGAACTGCTAGTACCACTTCTAATATCACATGTGGTTCAGGATTGAGTCCCCTTGTATCATTTCTCATGTCTTTTATTATGGGCTTGCTTTCTTGCTTATGGAAATTTAATAGCAGAATTGGATATTTATGTCATTATTCAGAGTTCTTAAGGTCCTTTACATTTAGCTGTTGTTATAGGCTGAATTGCGTCCCTCTCAAAAATCCATATGTTGAAGTCCCAACCCCTATTACTTCAGAATGTAACCATATGGTTAAAGATAAACAAGCACCTGCAAAACTCAGTGGCTTAATAACAATTGCATTTTGTTTCTCCTGATTCTGTGGGTTGACTGGCTCAGACAGGTATTTTTTTAGCTACATATTGGTATAGGTGAGGTCACTCATGGGTCAGTTTCAGCTGGGAACTTACTCGTGTTGAAACATCCAAGATGACCGCTCATCCTTTGGAGCTTTTCTCCACATGGTCTCTCACTGCTCAGTAGTCTAATTTTAGCTCCTTTATACCCTAGTGCCTGGCTTTCAAGGAAAAGTATTCCAAAAGGGCAAGAGCCTCAGTATACAAATATGTATCAAGCCTCAGACTGCATCATGCTTTCATGACCCACAAGGATGAACTGAGTCAGAGAAGGAGCAGATGGCACAAGTGCATCCACATAGGAAGGTGGAAATCATTAGGGGTCCCTTTATAACAGTCTATCTCGGTAATGTTAAAGGTAGCCCTTAATTAGATGTTTGTGCTATCATTGAGAAAGACTCTCAGAATTTTCAGGATGCTGATAAGAAATCGACGCATACAACTGGGTTATCACATACCAGGAATTCATAGATGTCTTTGTGCTATTACTGTTCCTCCTCCAAACATTTGTACATCATTTGGCTTCTGTCCTCTCCACTAATAGCTCAGATTTCTCTAAAAAAAATTAATTCCAGAGTAATTAACATAGTGTTACATTAGTTTAAGATATGCAATTCAATTTTATATTTTACTCAGTGCTCATCACAGTAAGTATACTCTTAATCCCCTTCATCTATTTCACCTATCCCCTCATGCACTTCCCCTCTGGTAACCGTCAGCTTATTCTCTATATTTAAAAATCTGTTTTTTTTGGGGGGGGGGTTGCGTTTTTAATTTGTTCATTAGTGTTGCTTCTTAAATTCCACATAAGAGTGAAAGCATATGGTATCTTTCTCTGACTTCATTCACTTAGCATTACACGGTCTGGATTCATCCATATTGTTGCATATGGAAATTTTTCATTTTTTATGGCTGAGTAATACTCCATTGTAGATGTATAACACATTTTCTTTATCCATGCATCTATTGATGGAGACTTGGTGTGCTTCCATAATTTGGCTATTGTAATTAATGCTGCAATAAACATAGGAGGAGTGTATATATCTTTTTGAATAAGTGTTTTCATATTCTTTCTTAGTCTTTCATATTCTTAAATACCCAGTTATGCAATTCTTGGATCATCTTGTAATTTTATTGTTAAATATTTGAGGAATCTTCATGCTGTTTTCCACAATGGCTATGCCAGTTTGCATTCCCACCAGTAATGCACGAAGTTTCCTTTTTCTCCGTGTCCTTGCCAACGTTTGTTTTTTGTCCTTTTTATTTTAGCCATTCTGAAGGGTGTGATGTGATATCTCACTGTGGTTTTGCTTTGCATCTCCCTGATGATGAGTGATGTTGAGCATCTTTTCATGTATTTGTTGGTCGTCAGTATGTCTTCTTCTGAGAAATGTCTGTTCATGTCTTTTTCCCTTTTAATTGTATTTTTTTTGAGTTATAGAAGTTCCTTAAATATTTTGGATACTAACTCTTTATTAGGTATGTCCTATGGAAATATCTTCTCTCATTCAGAAGGTAGTATCTGTTTTGTTGATTGCTTCCTTTTCTGTGCAGAAGCTTTTTATTTTGAGGTAGTTTGATGTATTTTTGCTTTTGTTTACTTTGCCTCAGGAGATATCTAGAAAAATATTGCTGCAGCTGATATCAGAGTTATTCTTTCTGCTGTGAACTTTAAAAACCTCAAAAAAAAGTACATAATTGTTACAACAGGTTGCCATCTTATATCACTTTTACTCCAAGCTTAATGCCCAGTCCCATTGTAGGCCACTAGGTCGTCGTGCTACGGTGGTTCAGTTGGCTGTCACCAGAGGACAGCGTTGGATGTTTCCAACAACATCCGACAGGGTCACCTGGTGAGAGCATGTTCACTTTTGCAAAAAGAGAAGGGGACTCTAGCTATAAGGCCCTTAAGGAGAGCTGTAGCAGAGATGAAGTCTTGGCCAGTATCTTTTTTGCCATGATATTGCTTTGTTCCATGCATGTCCTCTAGTAAGATGGCTAATCCCCTTTGAGTTGTATAAAAAAGCTAAGTGACCACCAAATTATTACTTTTCCAGCTTCCTTAAAAATCCCAATGCAAAATTTCAATAGCACTACCATGGCTCAGAGTGATGATTTACCTAGTTCTGCGGATAGCAAGACCTAAACTTACATGATTTAGTGAAGCTATTTCTTTGGCAGCAGACTTTGAGGGAATCTTGACTCTGACCTGATCACTACTCCTAAATCTCTCTGGGCCTATAAGTTCAAAATAACCTAGAACTAGTCAATGAATCCTTGACATTCATAAGGGGAACATGAAATAGTTGAGAACTGCCAAAATTATGAATAACACTATAACTTATCATTGCAATAAAGTGTAACCAACATATCTAAATGAATCCTTTGTTTCATTAAGAGGAAATGCTATGCATGTGAAGATAAATAGTATATTATAAGGCCATGGTGGCTGCAGATGCTGAATAATTCTATTATTCCAAATCTACTGTGTTTCTCTAAAAAGGTAACTTCTACCTTTTGCAATGACAATTTCTTACTTCAGCTCTTCTCAAAATTTCCATTTAGCCCCAGTCGTCATCATTTTATCTGATACCTTGTCTTATATGTCACCGAAAAAAATCGCTTTTACTTAGATATGTCTACAACTTGCCATCATTAAACTTTAAATCGATATATGAGAAAGCACCGTCACCCACCTCTCCTTTGCTCCTGCATGTGCAGCCTCACCGTATTAGCTCTGGATTCCATCCATTTCATCATCCTAAGGACTTTCTTACTTAAGGAATATCCTGTCTTTTCTGTATATTCAATTTCTTTCTATTTCAGTCACACAAACCCTTGCATTGACACTCCGTATCCCTTCAGTTATTATCTCATTATTCTCTGTTGCCTAAATTCTCAAGAATGTTGTCTATACATATTCTCTCCTTATCCACATCTTTTTCCCCCCCACTCTTGAATGCCTTTTGTTCTTCCATATACAGGAGTTTTTTTCCCCAAGGTTACTAGATATGTCTGTCTCTGAATGTCCTTTAAATTCTTATTGTGTATAATCCATCAATAACTCACTTTGAAATTGATTCCTCCATCTTTGGGACCACCTCCTTAATTTCACTTGTTCACTGAACATCCTTTTTCTGTTTTCTTAGGTCCTCCTACTAGACTGCAATATCGGTTCAGTACAGAAATTCTCCTTTCTCTGATTCTCCAGATAATTTTGTTACCAGGGCTTTAGATTCCATCTGTGTTTTGACAGATCTCAAGTTATCTTCCTTGAAGGCATCTTCTTGATGCTGGGCATCTTCACATATATATTTCATATTTAGTTCAATTTTATATTTTACTTTAAATATTTCATAAATATCTTCCCTCCCCTTCTATTATTCCTATAATCTTGCTCACTTTAGTAAAAAATTGACCTACTTGAAACTGGAATCCTGGGAATACCTCAAACCATGATTATTTAATCTGTGTTTCTGCTGAGGATTTATTGTATATGCTTGAAATCAAATACCATCAAGCAAAAACATGTTTAGAACAATTCTGAAGCAGCGAATCACAACTGCATATTAAATACAGAATAAATTGACAGTCATACTTTTTAATGGCCATTGCCACTAATGCTTTGTCTCTCTTTGGAGGGTGTGGGGTGTCCTGGATGCATCCACTAAAGTAAATTAATACCCATATTTACACACCCTGTTGTTACAAGCAGCAGGTTCACAAGCCTATTTGTTGGCTTATCCACCTAAATGCTTCACTAAAAAAAAAAAAAAATCACTAATTAATGGTATTGTACTCTCATGGTAAGATTGAGTGTAGTAGGATTTTCCCCTTTTCTTCCATTTGTCAGTGACATCTTAAATGGCATTCTCCTAAATGAACTTGTGCCAAATAAGTGCAATGATAGAGAAATCCAAAGTCAAGCCACCTTTTTCTCCCTGTAACATCTATTGATTAACCCATTGAGAAGAGTTACATTTTTCATTGTGGATAATAAAAATCATCTCATTTATCAGTGTTGTTGGAACACCTATCCTAGTTTGACCTTAAATATATTACCTGAATTGTTTTGAAAACCATGTCTTTTTAAACCAAGAAAATTGGGGCATTTTAGATGCACGAGAACTTTGCAAACATTTTGATGTCATACATGAGATTTCAATTTTGGCAGGTTTTTAGTTTAGAACTTAATATTACTTATGACAACTTATTTTTTCTAACACTCTGAGTAATAAGGAAAATTTATGAACTTTCCTGTTTTATGTTGAAAAATTTTGAGAATTCCAGTACTTATATTTTGCATACAGAGTGTAAAATTCTTTCCTTGTTTTTCTTAGTTTTTGAAGAAATTCTTATTTAAAAAAATTAAAAATCAAACTGAGTGCCAAAAGTTATATGTGACTCTTTAGGAATCAGTACATTAAAATTTAGTATTAGATTCTAGAACTTTCACAAGCATTTTAGTTAGTAAATCATTTACTGAGCACTTTCTATTGTAGCTGGCAGTGACACAAGTAACTTCACAAGGTCGGCATTAACAGTGTACATAATGCAGCCTACCTGCTGGCTTGCTTGGCAGGCATTGCTAATTTAACGAGAGACCTTCAAAATGAATTCAGTTGAAGGCTTCTTTGCAGTCAATCTCAGTATAGGTCACTTTCATGCCAGGTGCAATAATTTTACCATTTCAATTTAGGAGAGTCAAGATTTGTGAAGGGTCTGAGATTTTATTCTACCTGCAAGCTATTAGATTATCTTGTTACTCTTTCGTTGGTGCCAGCAAAAGACATGAGACTCCTGGGTCAGAGACAAAGAATTTTCTTATTCATGGCGCAGTAAGCGATTTGCTGAGATCCAGTCCTCACAAGCTGTGTTAGAACCCTGAGCCTAAGGAACCCCAAACTTTAGTAATGGGAAGTAAGCCTGTTTGCCCTTTGCTCTAGAGGGAGAAATTACTTCTATCTTTCAAGGCCATTCCTGCACAAAAAATCCTTGAAAAGACAGTCTTAAATGATCAAAATGAAACAAAACAAAAACAGAGGATAGTCTTTGCAAAATAAAACCGTGTAAAATAAATCTCTCACAGATTGGACTTGTTAACTGAGAGGAAAGAACCAAGGAAGTCTGAAAGGTGAGAGAGGAATGTCTTGGCAAATGGTTAGAAGTTCAGGATACACATCTGGCTTGCAAGACATAGAGACATAGAAGACTTGTAGAGAATGGTCTCCCAACAAACAAGTAGAATATTTGGTGTCTCAAAGTGTGAAGGTTGAACCCAGGACTTAATCCCCTTAAGGCAATTTTATATCACACATCTTCTCCAGAAAACAGGAAGATAACTGAAATTATACTTTGATAGATGAAACTATCAAGTTGACACTCACTCTATAGCTAGGAACCAATCTTAAGCGATTAATTTAAAGTGACAAAAATCTTTAGTTTTCAGTTAGCACATAGGTACTGTATCTGGATTGGATTCAGGTACCTTTTCAGTATTAAAGGCCGTTGTAATCATTTTTTTTTTCATCCAGACTATTTCTTTTATCAAAAATTGAATCAGTTGAAGATTTTCACCCCAAATAGGTTTCAATCCTCATTTTCCCCCCATCTCTTCCAGACACTCTTTCACTGCTTTAAATTCCATCCCCAATTTCTCTTTGAACATCTCCTCGTAATCATTTTGATTGTTCATTTTGATTAGCCTTCCTATTAAATGCAGATCTCAGTCTTGCTCTCTTTAGAAATGTATCAAATTAGTATATATATTGTTTTACTTATTAGGTATTTTCCAGTATACATGAAAGTAGGGGAAGGAGTACTGTATAATGAAACATAGATATACATCACCCAGTTCAATAGGTTGTCAACTCCTGGCCAATTTTGTTTTACCTCCCTCTCCCTCACTTCTCTTGGATATTTTAAAATTCAGACATCACATCATTTTATCTAGGTTATTTATATCTTAAGATCTTTTTGCTGTTCCCCTTTTTTTGCCCATTACATTCTTAGAAGTTTATTCTTGTATCTGTGCCTATTTGGAAACCTGTTTTAAGTTCTATATTTGAATCTTGTGAGGGGGATTGACATATATGTATACTCTACTGTATTTTTTGTTTTGCTTTTATTCTTTAACAGTCTTCTCTTTATTTTGACCTATGAAGATGGAAGTCCCAATATGTTCAGATTTGGGCACCGAGAAAGCTTGAATTTTTCTTTTTGATAAAGAAAAGTCCCATCTTTCGTTCCTTTTCTTTTAACCCAGCAAAGATGTTCTTAAGCCTGTCTCACATTTTCACTCATAAGTGGCTATGAAATTCGCTTAGACTTGCTAGAACAACTTGTGCATTTGAAAATTCCTGTAACCTCCCTTAACTAATGATTTCATCCAAGCTATGAATCATTCTTCTTGTTCTCCTCTGAGTCTTCCAGTATATCCACAGGTTTAGAAATGAGTTGCCCTAAGATGAAGGTAGGGCTCAGGCTTCAAAATAGAGCTGGTCGCATACTCTATGGAGACCTAGATCTGTATGTTGAAAAAGAAAGTAGATATTTGCAGAGCTTCTGATTTGGTAGAAAACTTCTAGTCAGTCTCTCAAAAGTACAAAGTAGGGCTTCCTCTCAACTTCAGAGCATTCTTTGGGCAGACAGGGGCTTGTCTATATAGTTTAGGTGCTAACTCTTAACATTCATAGAGATATAGAATTTGTGGTTCAGATGCTGCTATCTTCTAGCCCTGTAATGGATAAGGGGACTTGGCTGTGGATAGGGTAGAGCAGGACTTGGTGATGCAAAAAGGAAGAAATTTTCTTTTAGGGGTGATGTTGATTGCATCAATGATGGTAGCAAAAGAAACCCACGTAGAATAAATTTCTCACGGATTGGACGTGCTAAATAAGAGGAAGGAACCAAAGAAGGCTAAAAGCTGAAAAAGGAATGTCTTGGCAAGTGGTTTAGGCCTGGAGTAGGGACAATGGAACCATTGCTTGCCTTAGGTAAACATATATTTTAGGGAAAGAAGAAAGTCATTGCGACTGTAACTTTGCATAAAGACACAGCACGTATCCATCAAAGGATCAAAACAAAACGAGTGAAAGAACATTGGTGAGCTTGCTTTTTTTAGTATTTTTTATTCCTGTTGTTGTTTGGTTGGTTTTATTAAAAGTTCCTTTTGGATATTGCACGGTCTTTCTTATGGAGCATACCAGCAACTTTTAACAGTTTTCTCTGGTTACCGATGAAATACTTTTCTTTCAATTATCAACATATTTTCACATGTACTGCTGTAGATGTGAAAATAGAATTTTTAGGGAGAAAATCTATAAGATTATTTCACATGTATACCATATTAGTACTTATGAATACAACTTAGCATTCTCTTTTCATACTACTTTGGGTAAGAATTTTAAGGAAGTAACTCTAAGTGTCCATGCTGACGTCTTAGGTAATGTTACCTGTGACACATCTGTTGTACATGTATCATGTGTTTCATTATATCTTTTTTCCTTGGCTTTCCACCACAGGAAAAAAAAGGGGAATGCATGTTTTCCCTAAAAACCAGTAACTATAACTTTTTAATCTTATGTGTGACAATTTTATCTTTTATTACTTTTCACAGGAAAATGCAAGATCTTTGAATAGAATTTTAAAAGATTACTTTTTAGACAGCACTGAGAGTGTTTTCTCCAATAGCTTCTGATGATACTAAGTAGGAAATAACAGTGCACTGAATCACAGTCTTGACTGTTATTCAGTCGCTTAGGGTCAGTTACATAACAAAATAGACAAATAAGGCAAAAGCAAACTTCTGTTGCATTTGTGAAAAAAACCAAGGTACATAGAATGGAAGTGGCAGTCGATTGCGGTCCAGGGTTCTATTCATCACTCATATGTCTTTTAGGTTTCTTATTGCAGGAAACATCTTCAGGTTACTTATACCTTATGGATTGCAGAAGGAATGAGAAGAGAAATTGATTTCCGGTAATGAAATGTAATCTTGTTAATTTCTTAAGCCCTGTACCAAGTCTCAGAATCTTGAAGTACTGCCTTTGAAGGACAGGGAGTAGAAAAGCCCAGCGGGAGAGGATCAACTCTGATAGTCCCATCTTTGCCAAGGTTTCATGGGAGGGAGCTGGCAGGACAGAATAGAGGCAGCACAGAATGTGGAATTAGGAAGTAGGTGTTTGGGTCCCAGTCTGCCCTTATCTAATCTTGTGATTTTGGACAAATCACTGATCCTTTCTGAGTCTCCTTTTCACCTCTTTTATAAAAATGTGGACATTATTATCCATATTTGAGGGTTGTTTAGAAGGTAAAATGAGGTAATATGTTTTAAAGTCCTTTATAGGGCGCCTGGGTGGCTCAGTGGGTTAAAGCCGCTGCCTTCGGCTCAGGTCATGATCCCGGGGTCCTGGGATCGAGGCCCACATCGGGCTCTCTGCTCAGCGGGGAGCCTGCTTCCTCCTCTCTCCTCTCTCTCTGCCTGCCTCTCTGCCTACTTGTAATCTCTCTCTCTGTGTCAAATGAATAAAAAAAAAATAAAGTCCTTTATAAACTGAAGAGTGCCATACAAGTATAAGAGGTTATAAATCTTGAGTTTTATTCTAATTAGGCAGAGGAAGAATGGCATCCCTGGAGAAACAGGATTGGGATAGTTAAGGATTTTGATATAATCTTTTGAAGACCTGTCCTTGAACGTGATCTTCTCGGTTGCTAAAGGGATTAAGGGATATTCTTATAGCTGGTGTATCTTTTTTCTACAATTTGTCTCAGTTTTTTGGAAGATAATAGCAATTTACTGACTGTTTTAGCTCTCCAATAACCTGAAAGGAAAAACTATGCCTTTTGTCTTCTAAACAGCCAATATAGGCCATGTCACAAATACATTTCATCATATTATCAAGAATGTTCATTGTGTACACAATTCAAATAGCCTATGGAGGAGATATAAATTGAACTGTTTGGGGGTGATTTTGTTAGAGTTCAAGAGAGTATTAGGAGGGGTGTGAGAAGTAGGGAGATTGAGGTTCGTAGGTTGCTGCAGTTCTTTATAAACCCATCTCTTACCCAGAAATGTATGGATCTAGTGTATGGACCAAAAAACAAGACCATTCTACAAAGCATGTTAGTCCACTTACATCTTGTGAGGGACAAGAAGGAAGCTTTAAGAAGCTGAATAGGATATTGATTTGTTGCACCGATCAGCAAGGCCTTGTCCTTTTAAAGCTCTGTCTGGGAAATCTAAAATGGAGAGTTGAGACCATTAGCAATATGGTTCAAACAAGACTCTCCACTTAGTGATGACTAGTGAAGTATTCATGTAGGAAACAGCCTGGATTATACTGAAAATTACAACAGTCCTCTATTTGACTTAGCATGTGTAAATAAACACTGCTTAAGGATAATCTAGACATTGGAGCCATGTTGCTGGGCACACAGCACTTGATGCTTTTTAAGGCACTGGACTAAAAGCCCATTAAGTCTTTGAGGATTCACAGAATGGAACCTTTCTTGATCTGACTTGACTTTCATTCTTAACTTACCTTGCAAAATAATACTAGAAAGGGCAAACGGAGACTGACTTTTGATCTCAGTCTGTGTTCTAATTATAGTTGAAATTTTGCATCATTGGTTTCACATTACTGAGTTAATCATTTTTGCCTTCTGTCAGGTCAAAAAATTAATACTGGCACTTCCTGGAGTGGCACATAAGTAAGTTAACACAGAATAATACAGACAGGGGAGGATAACTGTCATGTCTCTAATTCCACTAAAAACTGAAATTTTGACGAAGAGCTCATGATCAGACTGACTAAATGAATGTGCTCCATCAAAGAATACAGATTCCAACAAGTGTATACAAGCTTAGTATACACCCAACTAAGCCATTATGCCTTAGGAAAGTGTCACTGTCTTTTGGGACTAGAAATAGAGCCAGAAGCTACTTTTGTTACTGTCCTGGGAATCCACTAGGAAAGCTGGACTCCATTATTGGCATACCAGTGTGGGGGCATCAGTAAGGGATAACAAAAGAGGCAAGGCTTTGGGAGCAGCAAGACCTGGGTTTGAATCCTTCGTTGTTTGCTACAAGTGATATGATTCCACTGGGCCTCATTTTACTCTGTAAAATGGAGACATGATACTTCCATGAGACAAAAGTAAGTAAATACAGGCAAAGTGCCAAGAACTGTGTCTGACTCCAAATGGTAATCGGTGCATATGGCTTCCTTTCTCTTCTACCAGGTCACTGGAGAAAGAGGAATGAGAGTAGTCGAGGTAGCTGGGCTTTAGTCCATTCACTTAGGGATCCTAGCATTGTCTTTATGCTGCAGGAGAATGGATTCTAGCATCTGGGGCTGAGTCCTCCCTCTGGACCTACTCCAACTTCTTCCTCCATTATACATTCCAAGTTGTAGCTGGCTGTCAGGCGACACCAGAACCTGTAGCAGGAGATCTAGATGCTCATAAATGCAGGTGCGTTCTTCACAGTCCTGTCTCTTGGGGATGGCTCTTCTGTTGTTTCTGTCCAAAAAATACCGTGCCTTAAAGAGAACTCAAGGGAATGTGCAGGAATGGATGATGTTTGTATTTGGCACCATCCTGCTTTTTTTTCTTGTTGCCCCTTCCAGAACAACTCGTGCCATTTTTTTTTCTTTTTGGCATCTTAAGGTTCCTCCACTGATGCAAAATAACTTCAAATGCTTCAGAAAGAACTCCCCCCCCTTCAATTTAGTCTTATTTCAGGTGGATTTGAATAGAAAAGCAAATGGATTACACTAAACCTCTACTCAGCTCAGCTAGCATTTATTGTCCTTTGTCCTTGGAGTTGTACTAGTGGCTGGGGATTTAACAATTAACAAAATACAGTCCTGCCCTCAAGGAGGTCACAATCTAGGCATGTCAGAGCCACATGTGAGTAGAAATAGCATTGCACCTGGAGTACCAGACTGGCAGAAAGAAGGAAGATGCCAGGGACCGTGCCAGAAGCAATATGTTACCTTAAGTCTCACAGTGTCCCTGGGAGGGAGGTTTTAACATCCCCACCTTTATGGATTAGGAAAATCCTGCGCAGAGATTGTGGGTAAAACAGCATATCTTCATGGCAGAGCAGTGTGTGACTTGTTCTGCCTGGGGACTGGAAATCTTTATGCGGAAGAAGTGGCATTTGACATTAATCTGGAATTAGGATGAGAAGTTTGAAAGATAAGGCTGAGACAGAGGAAGGGTCATACAATAGGAGATAGTGGATTGCCTCCTTCCTTGGATACAGTGCTCAGAAATGTGGAGTTAAGCAGAGACTCACCACATGGAGAGAGGAGTACCAATCAACTAACCCTGACTCGGTTGCCCTTAATGTTTACCGTTACTAGAGTTTTTTCTTCTCATCAGTACCACTGTGGCTGGAGAGTAGCTGTGAACCAGTGACTTGGCTCCTTTTAACTCGGAGAAACAAGCTGGAACTTGCAGAACTTTATGGAGCATCAGTGGAGAATGAATAAAATGCAAGGAGTTTATGAGCGTGGTAGATTATGAGGTGCTGGTTTTCCAATCCTATTATGGATGTTTATTGCCAGGGCACCCTTGTCTTGACAGCATTTCTGTCTTCCAGTTTCTGTGGGGGTGTGGGAACCTAAGTTTGATCAGTAACAATTAGCAAACACAAATGGTCTAATCACATAGACCAAATCTCCCATAATGTCTTCTGGTACTTTTGCACTAGCTCACCCCATCTCTTAAAAATCATCCCATCTTTCGTTTCTGTGGACTTGAGTTCAATCTCCCTTGAATAAAATCTTCCTTGCCTATCTCTGTTCAGTGCAGTTTTTCTTTAACACCACACACGTAGACACACGGCAATCTGAAATTCCAGGTGAAACACCTGTCACATAAACCTTACAAACAATACCTACTCTATCTTGGAAATTAAAATGCAGCATGATTGGGCTCATGGGGTGAGTCTAAGAATGAGACTCCTTTGTGGAGCATCTTAGGGTGGCACTGAAACTGTGAGCTTTGAAACCATGAAGGAATGTTGTTTACTTCAGAAACCACAGTTTGTAAATGCTATTTACGACTGCTTTTCAATTTCGTAATCCCCTGTAGGCTAAGGATTACTTAATTATGATTACAGAATAAAATATAAATGTTTTCATCTTTGATAATGTCAAATGTGGAGGTAGGAAGAGAGAAGAGAGGCAGGAAAGGAGGAGGGTAAGGGTGTGAATATAGCTCATAAAAAGTCTTAAATATTTTATTAGAAATGGAAAAAAGCGATCTAATGATATTGGACTATGCTGGAGGAAGGGGAAAAGATGAAGAATTTTAAGCATATTAAATACAGTTCCAAGAGTAATTTTTAAAGTTAATAAATCAAGGGCTCCTGGGTGGCTCAGTGGGTTAAAGCCTCTGCTTTCAGATCAGGTCATGATCTCAGGGTCCTGGGATCGAGGCCCGCATCGGGCTCCCTGCTGAGCAGGGAGCCTGCCTCCCCCTCTCTCTGCCTGCCTCTCTGCCTACTTGTGATCTCTCTCTCTCTCTCTCTCTCTCTGTGTCAAATAAATAAAATCTTTAAAAATCAATCAATCAATCAATCAACAGGTAATATATGTGGTAGTTAAAATGTAAGCATCATGGTGTTTGAAAATAAAGAGAACTAAAACCAGACATAGTAAAACTTATTGGCTCTGAAGTGTTTTCAGAGGGTAAAAAGTAATGTGGTAGGGGACTGTATGTCATTACAAGGGTTCTTGTACTATTTTTTAACCATAATAGTTAGGTATTCTTCAAAGTTTCTCTTTGTCAGGCAAATACTGGGTCTTCCCCTCCCCCCGCCCCCCCATCCAGACCAGTCTCCAGATCTCTCTGGATTCTGTTCTTCTCCAAGCACAGTCCTCTCAGGATCATTGTATCTCTCTTAACTTCCTAGTGAGTTTAGCCCTTTCTTTCTCTTTCCCACAACCTTCTGGTATTTGGCAAACAAGGGTCCCACAAGGTAGCAGCATCCACCCTTCTTAGCAGGCAGTAGGGTATTATAAACAACAAAAAGCCAAAAAACATGCCAGAATTAAAATTTCTTGCCACAATTTGAAACCTCTTCTCACGATAGTCTTTGGATTATTTGAAGATGGCTACTGGGCTGCCCCTTTTACCTTAGCTATTTCTTTTCCTGAAATCCTCCTTTCTTTAAGCAAAATTGTCTCTCTCTGTTTGCAACTCTTTGTCATATGCTTTTTAAAACTTTGTCATATTCTAGAACTTTATTCTGTTAACCTTTAGACAAGTTTGTTTTTGTTTGGTTTAATCGTTGGCTCTCGGGACTAAACAGAACAGTCTGCTTCTCCCTTTTTCTCCCCCCCCCACTTCTTGTGCACTCTCTCCCTCTCAAATAAATTAGGGTTCTAGAAATGACTAAAGATGTAAATAATAGTCAATAATACAGGAGAAAAAGATTACAAAAACGATATATCCATTTGTACATTTATACCTCCCTTTGCTTCTCTTAACAATATTATTCACATTAGCAAATATGCATTTGGTCCCCCAAATTATGATTTAATAAGAATTAAGGAATAATAAGGACATAAGATTCCCCACTCCGATAAGCATTCATCCGAACACTTAGTCCAATAAACATCCATATCAGGCAAGTGGAATTAGTCAAGTGTAACTACTTTAACCACATAGGCATTTCTTTTTAAAGATTTGATTTATTTATTTGAGAGGGAGAGAGTGCACAAGCCAGGGGGAGGGGCAGAGAGAGAGAGAGGGAGAAGCAGACTCCCTGCTGAGCAGGGAGCCTGATGCTTTCAGATGTTTTGATCTTAGATCCCTAGTGCTATACACCAAGTTGCAGTCATTGTTTTTTATACTGTGTGGTGACAACGATCCCTTTGTATTCTCCTTTTGTTCTGACTCCACTTCTGAGTCTCAGCTTTGGGCTTTTCATTCAGGGGTATCCCGATATGGAGAGAATCCTACCTTAGTTTCCTTCCACCTATTTTGAGGAGGGGAGTTCGGTCATATATTTTCGACACCAGTTCTTATTTAATTATTACATTGTCTTCCTTTCTAGTTTTGGGCAGAGTTGCTGCTGTTGGGATTTTCACTTCCTTCCCCTTAATTCACCTCTTAAACCTACTGTAACTTAACTGTGGCCTTCATCACTACACCTTACTTTTCTTTTAAGATGATCAGAGAGCCATCACATTATTGGGATCTTCAAAGGGAAAGTCTGAATCCTTAACTTCTTTAACTTATGGAATTAAACATTCCCTTCTGAATAAATGCATTTATTCACCTGATCTTCCTTCTATCTCTCTGATGACTCTTCCTTCCTTTTCTTAGAATCCATTTCCTTCACTTGCTCCTGAGATTCTCTCTGGGATCACTTCCCTTCTAGATTTACAAACTAGAGCTAGGAGACCATTTTCTTCTACTTCCAAGACCACTGTCAACTATTGCCCAAATATGTCTCTTGAGTTCTAGACTTAAATATCTTTGTACATAGTAGTAAACATCCCCACCCTAATGTCAGATCACATATTGTGAAGAGAATCATATTTTCTTTAAAAAATGTAACATTAAGTTGGTATCATCTATTTAAAATAATCAGTATCTATATTTCTAGGACATGTTTATTTCCAACCATTAAAAATCTTAGAGTTATAAGCTAGAATCTTAGAATACAAAAATTATTGAAACATATGTGAAAATATTAGCCAGTACTTACTAAGTGTATACTTTATGCTAGGAACTATTTTAAGTCTTACAGATGTATAACCATTGAATCCATAGAACCACTCTATAAAGTAGTACTATGGTTATTTGCATTTTATAGATGAGGAATCTGAAGTGTAGAGCAGCATTTTTTCCTAAGTCACACGGGAAGAAGGTGATGTAGGTCTGTGCCTGATGTTAGCGTTGAAGTTCTTGATTCTCTTCTATTTCCTTCTAAGAAAGACTCGGAGAAATTGCAGGAAATTGTTAAACAGTAGAAGACATTAGGAAATAATTAAGTGATTCTCTTTGGAGATAGAAGAAAACTCTGAAACCAGACAATGAAAATATGAGGAAGATCCAATCTAAAGTGTATAATCTCAGTGCTATCGTCACTGTGAACAATTGTAATGTAGAAATTTGGGTTTCAATTGAACCACTGCCATCAGTGTGTTGCTTTCTCAGGGGACTGCTTATTCTATTTATAATAGAATGCATATTCTATTTATAATAGAATAGAACTATATACATATAGTTATATATATAACTAAATATAGTTATATATACAGTTATATGTATATAGTTATATATAGTTATATATATAGTTACAGATATATAGTTATATATATATCTAGAGGGCATTGATAATAAAATTATTAGGCAATAAGATCTGCTAGAATAGTACACAGAATGTGGGTACACTGATTTTTTTTTCTCTTATTAGTTACTGGGGGATTTTATTTCTTCTATTACAAATTAACCCCAGCACACATTGAGTGTATTGGCAATGCCTGGAAAACCTGTAATCTAAAACAAGAAACTTACTTAAAAAATCTTATATGTATGTACTGGTGGATGGGGAAGAGAATATGAAATGGATTTAGGAAAACTGGGCTCTGATAAAGTGAACAGCTGTTCTATTTTATCTGGAACTGGATGCCCCATGTCCTGGGAAACTTCTCAGTTCCAAGCAAACCAGGATGATTGGTCATAGCTAGATCCAGTTGCATGAATTACAAACCTTACAATTTCAGGCAAATCCTTAAGCTTCTCTCATCCTACTCTCTTCATGCATGATGTGAGTCATCACGGCACTAATGGGACTGTGTGGACAGAGGCGCTACTGAAAATCAAAGCGGGTATGTGCCTTGTGAGCATAGAGGACCCCGGATTGTGGTTCTCCTGCTGTGTGTGGCACACTCACACTTACCTCTGTAACACTCCTTATGCCTCAAACTAGTATATGATGCCCTGGTTACCACTGTTTTACTCTTCTCTGTAGCTATAGTCAGAGCCTGACATACTCTGTGATCAGTAACTCTGTGTTAAGTGAACAAATGGGTCAGGGGCAAGAGGCCTTGGAATAGAAAAGTGGTCGTAGTGTGCAGATAGTGCCCTAGTCACCTCTGTCACGGAGCTCCCCACCCTTCTCTACCATCTTTCTGTAGCATCCCCTACTCCTTAAAATTACTTTCCCAGTTTACCACATCGAGGGAGGCAAGTGGAAGGCTCTTTGGGGGAATTGGGTAGCGCAACTAACTGTGGGACTTGGGGTAAGAGCCTTTTCATGGTGTATACTTAGACTACCTAGGCTACTACTTCTGAGGATGAAATATACTAAAAGCACAGATTTTTTTTAGAGACTCTGAAAACTCTTAGGCAATAGTGTTGGACAGAGATGAGGTTATCAATATAAATGTTTACTTTTTTCATTTTCCTTTATTTTGTAAAACTATGAGTATTCCTAGTCAATAAGAGAGAGGGTGGAGTAGAAGGCTGGTTGATTGATTGATTTCAGAAAGAAAGAAATGGCTTCTTTCAAGTGACCATTAAAGCTAGGATTTGAATAATGTGTTTGAAAATTAGAGGGTTGAAGCTATGCACTAAGAGAACGATAGTAGTAATTTTCACAGATGTCATGTGAATGAAGAAAAAATCAATGGAGCACAAAAATTCAGTGACCTGAGTGTAGTGCATATGCTCACATTTGAAAACCTGAGTATAATATAAATGTCTCTATTGAGACAGTGTGACCAAGCATTTATTTATCCTCGTGATAGAATGCTCATTTAAATTTTTAAAGATTATATGTGAGAATTTTGATTGAGAGAATGTGCATATGCACCATGAATCTTTTTGCCTGTTTCCTCGCTTGTCTCTTCCACAGTAGAGGCCTCACTACTGGGTGCCTTGTAAATATCCACTGTTAATAAGAATAGTTTCAAAAGGACTTACTGTTATTATGGAGGAGAGAGAGTGTATCATACTGGAAAATTACACCAAGGAAAAACTGTCCGTACAGTCTAGACTGTGGAAAACAGACGTTAGGCGCATACATTTGGTTGGAAATAGCAGTTAGCTTAAGCAGAGGAGCAGATTCATTATCATGGTCCTGAGGTAGCTCCTGGAACTCCGGGACATAAAAGCAGCCAGATTTCAGGAGAGTCGGCCTCTGAAATCTGCTCAGTCATCTCAGAAAAGGATGCTGCTCACGACAAGAAAGCAGGTGAGAGTGTGGGTGGCTCTGTGGGGAGTCTCCAGAGTTACTAGGAAAACATTAACTCTGGGGGATCCATAAACTACAAATGCAAGACTCCTGGGTGTGAGTCAGTTCTGAGTCTCCCTACATCAAGAAAAATTAAAACAGAACAAAACAAAATTTACTTTTTCATTTTCCTTAATTTTTTTTTCTTCTTAGGAATATTTTGCTTAAAATAAAATTTCATTATCGGCATGTGGCTTCCTAGAGCAAGAACCTTCAAATCATGAAGTATAATTATTATGTATATATATAATATATAATATCTATATACATATATACTTATATACACATAGATATGTGTGTATATATATATACAGCATTGTGGCCTATTGTTACAGGAGTCTTCACACGTTTTAATGAAAATACCTCACCCTCAGGGTTTTTCTTATCTACACAGAAGTGAGGAATTATAGTGAAGTGAGAATTTCTGACTATCTATAGAGGCAAAATGGTTAATTCAAAATGCTGAACAGAAATAATCAAGTGACTCTTCAGGCGACATTGTTTGATTGCTTTACCCTGTCTGTATTGATCAGGTTTGTTTCTGGCAGCCACAACCTCTGCTGTTTGCTGAGAGGGCTCCTTCCCTGCTTCTACTAGGCTCATGTAGTCCAACTGAAAAGTACGTGCCTCCCTAGGGATTTCTCCTCAGGGTTCTCCATTATTAAAACTACTTGTTTGGGATTTCTTAAAGAGCTCTGAAAATTCATGATTTTACTTATGAATCAGAAGAATTTGTGAATTTATACTTTTTTGTCCATTTAAATTTGGGGGCAGCTTAGTATACTCTTGGTATAGGTTTGGGTCCATGGAATATATCAGGGAATAAAACAGAGATATCCCCCCTCAAGCAGCTTACAGTTTAGTGTGGGAAGACAAACACAATAAACACTAGAAATAGTAAGTTACCCGTTGGAAAGTGGTAAGTGCCATGGAAAGAAAAACAGTGAGGTAAAGAGGATTGGAGTATGTTGAGTTGTGGGTGAGTGGAATTTAGGTTTGAATTCAGAATAGAGTGGTTCGTGTACAGCTGAATGATCCAATGACTTTTGGAGCCAAAGGCTTGAAGTTGACAAAATTAGCCATCTTGAGGTAAGAGCATTCCCAGGCACAGATGACAGTGAATGCCAAAGTGCTGAGTGGGGAGTATCCTGGCATGTGTGTGGGCAACAAGGAGTTCAGTGTGGTTGGAATGGAGTGAGTCAGTGGGAGAGGCAGTGTGTGGGTCCAAGAGAGGAAGGGGTCTGAGATCAGACTGTGGACCATGTAGTGTCATGAGTCGAATTATGTTCCCTGTCTTCCCTAATTCATTTGTTGAAGTCTTATCCACAAGGACTTCAGAACATGACCTTACTTGGGTAGAGTGTTATTGTAAATGTTGTAAATTAAGATGACCTCATCCTGGGCTTAGAAGGGGGGGGGCTATTTCAATGTGACTGGTGTCCTTAAAAAGAGGGGTAACTTGGAGACAGACACACACAGGATCAGGCCATTTGAAGGTAAAGGCACAGATTGGGGTGATGCTTTTATAAGCCAAGGAACACTAAAGACTGCCAGGAAACCACCAGAACCCAGGGGAGAGACATAGAACAGATTTTCCCCACAGCCTTCAGAAGGAACTAACTCTGCCAGCAACTTGAACCTGGACAACAAAACTCCAGAACTGTGAGACCATACATTTCTGTATTTGCCTTCCCTTGTCGATATGGTACTTTGTTACTACAGTGATGGGGAAGGAGACAAACCATAAGAGACTCCTAACCTCACAAAACAAACTGAGGGTTACTGGGGGGTGGGAGGGTAGGGATAGGGTGGATGGGTTATGGACATTGGGGAGGGTTTGTGCTATGGTGAGTGCTGTGAAAGGTGTAAGCCTGATGATTCACAGACCTGTACCCCTGGGACAAAAACAAACAAACAAAAAAACTATTACATAGAACATTGGAAGGACTTTGGCTTTTACTCTGAGGGACAGGAGAGGAATTAAAGAGTTTTGAGCAAAAGTAAGGCCTCGTATGACTTCTATTTTATTTTTTATTTTTTCTGCCATTTTAAGAATTTATTTAAAAATTTTAATTATGGTATACTTAACATACAGTGTTACATTAGTTTCTGGTGTACAGTGCAGTGATTTATTTTTTTAAAGATTTTATTTGAGGGAGAGGGAGAGAGAGAGAGAAAAGAAAAAAGAGCATGAGAGAGGAGAGAAGATCAGAGGGAGAAGCAGACTCCCTGTGGAGCTGGGAGCCCAATGCAGGACTCGATTCTGGGACTCCAGGATCATGACCTGAGCTGAAAGCAGTCGCCCAAACAACTGAGCCACCCAGGCACCCCAGTGTAGTGATTTAGCAATTATATACATTGTTCAGTGTTCCTCAGAATAAGTGTACTGTTAATCCTCTTCACTTATTCCATCCATACCCCATGCGTCTCCCCTCTGGTAACTATCAGTTTTTTTTTTTTGTTTGTTTGTTTGTTTTTTGTTTTTTTTTTTTTCAGTTTGTTCTCTATAGTTAAGCATCTATTTTTTGCTTTGTCTCCTCTTTTCTTCGTTCATTAGTTTTATTTCTTAAATTGCACATAAGTGAAATTATATGGTATTTGTCTTTCTTTCACTCATTTATTTCACTTAGCATTATACTCTCTAGATCATCATGTTGTTGCAAATGGCAAGATCCCATTCTTCTTTAAGGCTGAGTAATATTCCATTGTGTATATGTACCAGTTCTTCTTTATCCATTCATCTGTCAGTGAACACTGGGTTGCTTTCATAATTTGGTTATTGTAAATAATGCTGCAATAAACATAGAGGAGCATATAAATTTTTGAATTAGTGTTTTTGTATTCTTTGGTTGAATATCCAGTAGGGTGATTACGGGATCATATGACTGTTTTTTTTTAGTATTTTGAGGACCCTCCACAGGTTCCACCGTTTGTACTCCCACCAAAAGTGCATAGGCATTCTTTCTGCTTCACACCATTGCCAACACTTGCTGTTTCTTGCGTTACTGATTTTAGCCATTCTGACAGGTATGAGGTGTTATCTCAGTGTGGTTTTGATTTGCATTGTGGTTTTGATTTGCATTTCCCTCACCATGAGTGATGTTGAGCACCATTTCATGTGTCTATTAGCCATCTCTGTGTCATCTTTGGAGAAATGTCTGTTCATGTCTCCTACCTATTTTTGATTGGATTATTTGTGAGTTTGGTGTTGAGGTGTGTAACTTGTTTGTATATTTTGAATACTAACCCTTTATCAGATATGCCATTTGCAAATATCTCCTCCCATTCAGTAGTTGTCTTCTACTTTTGTTATTTCCTTTGCTATAACAGAAGCATTTAATTTTTTTTCAGTCTCAAAATACATTTAATAGGTATATCTTCCAGGTCCAAGGTGGCATAATATTACATTTCGAAGGCAAATTTATCTGTTTTATTTTTTTTAGAAATCATGATTCTCTAGGAAGAATGTTACCTGAAATTTCCAGAAAGTTAACTAAGAGCTGTTTCTGTTACTCTTTACTGTGTTTCAGTCTATTCCATGATCTGCTCAGTGAGAAATACTCCCAAATATCACCACATTTGAGGCTGCTTAGTTGAAAAAATTTGAAAGAGCTTACTGAATTCCATTCAGCAGCTCTGTGGTAGTTTTCTGGGGAGTGTGCATGTCTCTTTGGATGCCTGTAGGAAGGATTCCATCCCGGGCATCTGGATTAGTTTGACTGGTAGACAGAATAGCTACTGGGAATATGGCCTGGGAAATGAGACCTGTGATTTGTGGGGCCACCGGCAATTCCTCCTAGCTTAGGATCACACCCTAAGCTCCTAGGTGTGCTAAGTAACTGGCTACATTTGGGGTTGCAGCTGCTGTTGTGCATTCAACACCCCCAGGATCGGTGGGAGGGTGTGGGTACCAGGTACCATCCTTGCAGCAGGATGTAGCAGCTGCAGAGCTGACCCCAGTGTCCAGAAGCTTTTAATTTTGATGTAGTCCAAGTATTTTACTTTTATTTTTCCTTTGCCTCAGGAGACATCGATAAAAAAATGTTGCTATGTCCATTCTCAAACAGATTACTGCTTGTAATCCTCTAAGATTATTATGGTTTCCCGCCTCACATTTAGATCTTTAATCCATTTTGAGTTTATTTTTGTGAATGGTATAAGAAGGTGGTCCAGTTTCATTCTTTTGCAGGTTGTTGTCTGATTTTTCCCAGCACCGTATGAGGATGAGACTGTCTATCCCATTTCATTTTTGCGCCTCCTTTGTCAAAGGTTAATTGACCACATAATGATGGGTTTACTTCGGGGTTCCATATTCTGTGCCATTGTCCTGTGTGTCTGTTTTTGTGCCAGTGCCGTACTGTTGTGATTACTACAGCTTACAGTGTATCTTGAAACTGGCATTCTGATAACTACAGTTTTGCTTTTCTTTCTCAGGATTATTTGGGTATTTGGGTACTTTTGTGATTCCATACATATTTTAGGATTATTTTTTCTAGTTCTGTGAAAAATGCCACTGGCACTTTGATAAGGATTGTATTAAATTTGTAGATTGTTTTGGGTATTACAGACATTTTACCAATACTTGTTCTCTCAAACCACGAGCATATACTATCTTCCCATTTGTTTGTCATCTTCAATTTTTTTTCAGCAGTGTTTCCTGGTTTTCAGAGTACAGGTCTTTCAGCTCGTTGGTTAAGTCTGTTTCTAGACATTTTATTATTTTTGGTGCGAGGGTAAATGGAACTGTTCTGTTTCCCTGCTCCTTCATTATTATTAAAGAAATGCAAGGTGTTTCTGTACATTGATTTTTGTATCCTGCAACATTACTAAATTCACTTAGCAGATCTAGTAGTTTTTTTGGTGGCGTCTTTAGGATTTCCTGTATATATTATCATGTCTTCTGCTAACAGTGAAAGTTTTACTTCTTCCTTACCAATTTGGATGCCTTTTGTTTCTTCTTCTTGTTTGATTGCTGGCGCTAGGACTTCTAGTACTATGTTGAATAAAAGTGGTGAGAATGAACATCATTGTCTTCTTCTTGATGTTAGGGGAAAAGCTCTCAGTCTTTCCCCATGATGTTAGCTGTCAGTTTTTCACATACTGCCTCTATTATATTGAGGTATGTTCTCTCTAAACTCACTTTGTTGAGAAAAATTTTTATCATGAGTGGATGTTGTACTTTGTCAAATGCTTTTCCTGCACCTGTTGAAATGATCGTACTATTTTTATCCTTTTTCTTGATCCTGGGATGTGTCACATTGATTTACAAGTATTGAACTACACTTTCATCCCAGGAATAAATACCACTTAATTTTGGTGAATGATTTTTAAAAATGTATGTTGGATTCAGTTTAGTAGTATTTTGTTGAGGATTTTTGCATTTATATTCGTCAGAGAGATTGGCCTGTAGTTCTCTTTTGTTGTAGTGTCTTTATTCGGTTTGGGTATCAGGGTAATGCTGGCCTCATAGAAAGAAATTGCAAGTTTTCCTTATTCTATTTCTTGAAATAGTTTGAGAATAGATGAACTGTTCTTTAAATATTTGGTAGAATTTACCTGTGAAGATGTCTCGTCCTGGACTTTGGTTTATTGGGGGTTTGATTGCTGGTTCAATTTCATTACTGGTAATCCATCTGTTCAAATGTTGTGTTTCTTCCTGATTCAGTTTTAGGAGGCTATATGTTCCTAGGGATTTACCTATTTATTCTAATTTGTCCAATTCGTCGGCATTAATGTTAAAAATCTTTTATAATTTTTTTGTTTTTCTGTGGTGTCAGTGTTCTCCTATTTCTGATTTTGCCTGAGTCCTCTCTTCTCTTTTTAGTGAGTCTGGCTTAAGGTTTATCAGTTCTGTTTTTCATAGAACCAGCTCCTAGTTGATGATGATGATGATTCTCCTCCTCCCCCCTCCTCCTCCCCTTCTTTCTTCCCCCCTCCCCTCCTCTTCCCCCTCCCCTCCTCTCCCCT
>LNAC01000607.1:382982-402088 GCA_002007465.1 Ailurus styani | reverse complement strand
CTCCCCCCATCTTCCCCCTCCTCCTCCTTTTTCTTCTTTTTTCCTATTTCTGCTCTAATCTTTATTCCCTTTCTTCTGGTTTGGAGTCTTGTTTGTTCTCTTTATACCTCCTTTATGTATGAGGTTTAGTTGTTTATTTGAGATTTCCTTTGCATCTTGAGCTACCTTAAGATTCTAGCCTGTATTGCTAGAAACTTCCTTCCTAGGACTGCTTTTGCTGCAACCAAAGATGTAGGACTGTTGTGTTTTCATTTTCATCTGTCTCCATGTACTTTTTTTTATTTCTTCTATGATTTCTTGGTTGACCCTCTATCGTCTAGTAGCATGTTATTTAATTTCCATTTATTTGTGCTCTTTCTAGATTTTTTTTTCCTGTGGTTAACTTTTAGTTTTATAGCGTTGTGCTCAGAAAAGTGGCATGGTGTAACTTTGATATTTTTGAATTTGTTGAGACTTGATTTGTGGCCTAGTATGTGATCTGATCTGGAGATTGTTCCGTGTTCACTTGAGAAGAATGTATTTTCTGCTGTTTTAAGATTGAATGTTCTGAATATATCTGTTAGATCCATCTGATTGAATGTGTCATTCAAAGCCATTGTTTCCTTATTGATTTTCTGTTTAGATAATTTGTCCGTTGATGTAAGTGGGGTGTTAAAATTCCCTACTATCATTGGTATTACTATTGACTACTTCATTAATGTTTGTTATTAGGGGCTTTGTGTATTTGGATGCTCCTATGTTGGGTGCATAAATATTTATAATTATTATATCTTCCTGTTGGATTGTTCCCTTTATGATTACATTATAGTGTCCTCCTTTGTATCTTGTTACAGTCTTTGTCTTAAAGTCTACTTTGTCTGATGGAGGTATTGCTACCCCAGGTTTCTTTTCACTTTGATTTGCACATTAAATGTGCAATTTGTTTCACTTTCAATTTGCTTCTGTCTTTAGGTCTGGAATGAGTCTTGTGTTGGTAGCATATACATGGGTCTTGTTTTTCTGTCCATTCTGCCACATGTCTTTTGATTGGAGCATTTGTTATATTTACATTCAAAGTAATTATTGATACGTATGCACTTAGTAGCATTTTTTTTTACTTAGGATTGTTTCTGTAGTTCTTCTCTGCCCCATGCTGTGCTCTCATGGTTGGTCGGCTTTCTTTAGTGATAAGCTTGGATTCCTTTCTCTTTATCCTTTGCATCTCTATTAGTGTTTTTAATTTGCGGTTACCATTAGGTTTGTATATAACATCTGCATATAGCAGCCTAAGTGAGGTTGATAGTCACTTATGTTTAAATGCATCAAAACTCCTCTCCTTCCCCGCCAGTGTTATAGGTATATGGTTTCATACTTCACATCCTTTCATGTCGTGAGCCCCTTGACTGATATTTACAGATTAATTTTTGATGCTTTTTTGCTTCTCATTTTCTTACTCTTACTAATGGTCTTTCCTTTCTACTCAGAGAGTCCCCTTTAATAGTTCTTGTAGAGCTGGTTTCATCATCATGAATTCCTTTAATTTTTGTTTATCTGGCAACCTCTTTCTCCTTCTATTCTGAGTGATAGCCTTGTTGGATAGAGTATCTTGACTATAGTTTTTTTTGTTTGTTTCAACACTTTGAATATATTATGAAAATTCAGCTGAGAGCCTTATGGGTTTTTCTCTTACTGCTTCTAAAATTCTCTATCACTACTTTTTGTCAGTTCAGTTACTGTGTGTCTTGGTATTGACCTCCTCAGGTTGATTTTGTTGGGGGCTATCTGTGACTTCTAGATCTGTATATCTGTTTCCTTCATCAGATTAGGGAAGTTTTCAGCTATTTCTTTAAATAAATTTTCTGTCCCCTCTTCCCTCTGTTCTCCGCATGGATCCCTATATTGCAGATGTTATTTTGCTTGATGATGTTGCTGAGTTTCTAAGTCTTTTTTCATTTATTATCATTTTTTCTCTTTCCTGTTCAGTTTGATAAATTTGCATTACTCTGGTCTCCAGGTCACTGGTCTATACTTCTGTCTTCTCTAGATTCTACTATTCTTTCTAGTATTTTTTTTATTTTATTTATTGAGTACTTCACTGCCAACTGGTTCTTTGTTTTCCATCTCTTTGTTAAGGGTCTCACTCAACATTTTGCTGAAGTCCAGTGAGCATCTTTATGACCATTACTTTAAATTCTCTATTAAGCATCTTTATTATCTGTATTTCTTTGAGTTTTCTTGCTATGATTTTATCTATTTGTTCATTTGGGATTTATTCCTCTGTCTCCTTATTTTGTCTTTCTCTCTGTGCCTGTTTTTATGTGTCAGGAAATTCTGCTATGTCTCCTGATCTTGAGAGTACTGGCCTTACGTAGAAAAGGTCCTGTGCTGCCATGCAGTGCAATACCCCATTCACCAGAAACTGGTGCTTCAGAACTGTCTCCTTTCTGTGTTCCTGCACCATACTGTTGTAGCTGAGCCACATTTGCCTTCAGTCCATTAATCTGCAATGGCTCTCTTTGCCTGTTGTGGGTGGGGTTTGGTCATTGTGTTGGTAGTGGGTCAGTTTAGAGCTGCCTTGGACTTGAACTGGATCAGACCACGTGTTTGCCAGAGCTGCGGTAACAGCAGATTGCAGGGCACTCTCCTCATGTCCCCTGAGAAGCTTTCATTTGGTTGGCAAAGCCTATAGTCAGACCAGGTATCTACCCCCAGCCCACTCCTTGGGCTGCAGTCTGGCACGTGTGGTTATCTTTCCCTCTTCTCAGGGCATGAGAAGTGGTGTTGGCCCTTTCAGGGTTGCTTTGCACCCTGCCAGGTTTTGGCACCCCTTTGGATGGTTTCCTGCTAAGGGCATGTAGGAGGGAGTATCTGCAGGAGAGGGTAGGGGTGAAGTGTGGGGTGCCAGTAAGTTCTGGGCCGGTCCACTGCAGAAGGGGACCTGCGGCTTCCCCCAAGAAACCTCCTGCCTAGGCCAGAAGCCTGCAGGAGCAGGGTTTGCTGCTAGCAAGCTAGATGGAGAGTGTTTACCCTCTGCTAGCTTCTGCAGGTGTCAGTGTATCTAGGCTTTGAGGGCAGAGGAGGGGAATGGTGCCTGTCGGTTCTTTTGTTCTTGGAGAAGTCTCCTAAAGATCCCTGCCCCTTTGGCAAACCCTCTGAGATGAGTAAATAAATATGCTCCCTGTATACTGCAGGCATTTTTCAAACTGCTGCTTCTGTGCTGCATCTCTCTGTTGGGCTGTTAGTTGTGCTGTCTCTTTCCAGATGGGGACTCAATTTTCTGTTAACCTCCAGGCTCTCCCAGAGCAGAGCCGATGATTTTTGAAGTTCCAGTTATTAAGTCCCACTGATTGTAAGAACTTGTAAGTTAGGCCCCTTGGGTTTTTAAAGCCAAATATTACAGGGATTTATCTTCCTAGTGCCAGGTGCCCATGCCTGGGGTGCCTGGTATGGGGTCTCTTCCTCTCCTCTCTTCTGGCCTTAGATGTCCTCCTCTCCCGTGTACAGTTCTGTGGGTCAGTTTGGCTCCCAGTCACGTCTCTGCTCTTCTTATCCTCTTTGATGTAGCCTCATCTCTACATTTAGCTGTGGACAGTCTGTTTTGCCAATCTTCAGGTCATTTTCAGGTTTATTTGCTCTTCGGTGGGTGTTCCTCAGTATAACTGTGGGAAGAGGTGAGCCTAGGATCCCTCTACTCTGGCATCTTCAGCAGAAGTCCTGTGACGTATTTTTTAAAAGTTACTTCTGAATGCCATGTGGGAAAGAGACAGTCAAAGAGCAAAAGTGTGATAATCACATCCTATATCTAGGCCAGAGTAGCCAGTGGCTCAGACCAGGGTAATGGCAGTGAATAGGTGAGAATGGTTGGATTCTGGATATGTTTTTATAGTACAGCTAATAGATTGGATGCATGAGAGAAAGGAGTCAAGGGCAACTGTGAGGTTTTGGACTTGAAATACTGGAAATTTGAGTTAACTGAGAGGAGGCAGCCAGTAGTTGGGAGTTAGTTTTTGTTTTCTTTTGGTCGAAGAAAGTCAGGATTTCAGTTCGACATGTGAACTATCAGATTTCTAATAAACAACCAAGTGGAAGTATTAGCAAGTAGTAGCACAAAGTGTGTTGTATCCCTTTAATGCTCCTAAAAGATAGTTGAGATAAAATGCATTAAAATGTCGGAAAGCTGAACTTGGAAACTTAATGCCAACTAATTTAACAAGAGCTATTTAGTGGGTTAGAAGGGCACCATGACAATAAGAAATTAGATGCACATAAAGATGGTACAACGCCACAAGGTAGGTTTTAATTAGAAATTTTACAAAAACATTAGCATTTCCAAGTCCTATCTGCTACTTAATATACATTATTTATGCTGTATGTATACTGAAATGGGTTGAAGGAATCTAGTGAGTTAGTTACAAGAACTATGACGACAGTGCTTTTTTCTTTTCTTTACTGTGATAAATATTCTTAGTACTGTACCTTTATAACTTTCTGTATATTTAGTATTATAGACTGGTTTATATCTCTGTTTGGCTACAGTTAGTTTGTTGAATATTTTCATGAAATGCTTTCTTCTTCTGAAAAACCAATATCCATGACCATTACTCTTAAGACATTTTGGAGTCAGAGGCCATTATGCAAATTACAAGGAGTACTTATAGGCCCCTTTATTTTAAGAATAAGAGGCTTTTATTTATTTTTAATTTTTTAATTAATTTTATTTTTTCATTGATCCAAGATTCATTGTCTATGCACCACACCCAGTGCTCCATGCAATACCTGCCCTCCTTAATACCCACCACCAGGCTCACCCATCCCCCATCCCTCTCCCCTCCATAATTCTCAGTTTGTTTCTCAGAGTCCACAGTCTCTCATGGTTTGTCTCCCCTTCCTATTTACCCCAAGAATAGGAGGCTTTTAAAAATTGTTTATTTAGATTTTTTTGGAACTGTAACATTGAAGACAAACTCCCAAGTGTCAGCAGCACTTTTCTTGGGTATTTTGAGAGCTGTTTCCTTGGGTAATGGTGAAGAAGGCAACAGTTGGGAGGTGGATGGAGAGCTGGTGGTTCCATAGGAGCCTCTGAAGTGGCAGGCAGCCAGCTGGGGTGGAGGACGCAGGGTGTGGGTGTGTGAGGAAGCTGCAAGGGGGAAGGAGGTGTGAAGAACAAGTGGAGATGGTAGAAAATGTTCTGGAAGGCAAAAGAAGCAAGCAAGGAAGTGGGAAACAAAGACTTAGGGACAGAATTTGCATAGGTAGTGGCCATACACTTTGCTGTGGTTGAGATTTAATTTGGCTCATTGGCCTGAAAATTATATGAGGAAGCTCATTTCATAACCAAGATGAATGTGGCAGACATTGTTTTAGCACCTGTTGGGTGCTAGGCACAGTTTCAGGGTTGAGGACGTGATAACTTTGGGGCTACTATTTAGCACCCAAAAGTGTGTTTGTAATCTGATCCTTAGAGTGGTATCCATTTGCACTGGGCTGAGGAAATAGACCTCTGAGTTGGAGAAACCTGTTGCAGATCCCCTAAGGACTGAAGACCACCCTACAGAGTTATGTGGTTGACAGCCTGGTAACCTTTCTCCCTCTTGAGCTCACATACATCTCTAATCACTGTGTGTCACCAAATTTCCTCCTCTTTGTATTTCTTTGGGAAACCCCTTCCTTGCAGAACAAAGGGCAGGTTAGAGTATAGCATGCGATTGAACAGAAAGAGAAGATACCATAACAATAAGAAGTGGTCCAGGACAGGCTGACAAGGTAGCCGAGGGCCTGCTTATGGAAGGAAGGGGACCTTAAATTTAAATACATTTAGAACCCAAAATAAAAATGAGTCAGATCTTTCTGAAGATTACGTTGGTTGTTTTGCCTTGGCAAATGTGGTAACAGCTTCCACTTACTGAGTGCTACTTGCCAGGCATTGTTCTAAGCACTTCTATACATTCATTTACTTGAGACTTTAAAAAAATCCTATGAATTAGATAATATTCTTATTTTACTTTACATATTGGACAACTGAGGCATGGGGATTACATAACTTAAGTTCACTGAGCCTGTAAATGGTGGATTTTTGATATGAACCAATGGAAGTTGGTCTTAGAACTGCTACCCTTGGTTTCAGTGGCACCACGTATAACCTAGTTTTGTTCCCTTTTGCACTGATTTTGCTTTCTCTTGCCTTTCTACTAGGTAGTTTATAGCTCTTGAGTGCTGAGGGTTATGCATCCCCGGTGCCAGCAGCCAGAGCAGCACTCACGCACAGTGATGCACACTTTGTACTGTCCTCATGGCTGATTAATGCTCCTTTTGGTTTTATTTGTCACAAGGCTCCTGTGAAGGAGCAACCTGAGTTTCACTAAAGAGGAAACTGGGGCTCATAAAGGAAAACCTTGCAGACAACAGTGTCAACTTTTTGGGGGGTAAGTAACAGCTTCTGTAGCCCTTGCAATGTGTTTAGTCAGCTCTTGGTTCCTGGCTTCAGGACTGACAAAAGAGGTCTTTTGATGGCACGTGTGGGCTTCATATGCCACATTTCACATTTGACTTCTAGAACATAAGTGAATGTTGATACTCTGTTAATGCTTTCATTTAAACTTCATCTCTAGGTACCTTCTTGGGAAAAATTATCTGAAGATTTAGATGTATAAAAGCAAAACTCTTCTACGGTGCATCTGAGCAGAGGGATTTGAAGAAGGGAAGCAAGAAAGATGCTAAAAATTAGGATGAGTAAGCAATTTGTGCAAATAGTTGGTTGATTTTCCTACAAGTTTTAGTGGATCTGCTATCTCAACGAGCTCATAAGGATATAGAAATAATTGAGCATAAAAGTATACCATCAACAGTTGAAGTGCTAACAATATGTGAGAGAATTTTTAGTGATTACTGTCATTTGAGAAACCAAGGCATTCTGATCATCAGCCTTATTCATCTTGATAGAGCCAGGGATTTTTTTTTCTATCCTCACAGCAATATCAAACATAATTTGGAAGGCGATGGGAAGAATAATAGCACCATTTTAACCCAAGGGAAAATAGAATCCCAGTTGTGGATAAAACTCTTAGTCCATTCTACCTGGTCAATAAGGACAGTAGTAAGACTCTGGCCAGTCCCCCAGGCTCTCTGTAGTTGGAGGGACTATCAGATTGTGGCTGTACATATCAAAGGGGCTTGGCCTCTTAGAGCTATGGTACCTTCAAGTTTAGCTAACGGACAGAGGTCAGGCCTGAAGACCCAGAGCACATATGACTGATTCCATCATTCTCTTCCCATCACTTTGGGCAAAGGTTCTGCCTTACTTCATACAGGAATGGGACATAGAGAAGGAAAATTACATACACACACACACACACACAGCAGCCCTTAGTTGTAACACAATATTATCTTGAACCTCCTTCCCACTTACCTGGCTTCCATAGTTAAAACACAGTGCATTCTACAAGGGACTGAGGGGTAAAGATCAAGGAAGCTTGTCTCTTCAGAAGTCTTTATTTTAGTATTTTAGGATCTACTCGATGGACAACTGAGGTGTGAAATTCCAGACATTGTCAACTATTCCCAGTCATTTAGGTGTCTGTTAATCTTTAAGTCCATTTGTCTTCCCCTCCTCTTGCTCCAGGTACCAAGAATCCCAGTTTATGTATATGCTCTAGAAGACAGTGGGAAAATACCACCTTATTTTTTTGTATTTTGCCTTTTAAACAGCTTTGTTTAGGTATAATAAACATACAGTAAACTGCACAGGTTAATGGTGTACAACTTGAAATGTTTTGACATACCAGCAAACTGTCACCACAATCAAAATTAATGAACATAAACAATACCCCCAAATGCCTCATATCCCTCTGTTACCCTTCTGACATTCCTACCCATTCCAAGGCATCAGCTGATCTGCTTTCTATTACTATAGATTATCTTCTATTATCTACGGTTTGGAATAAATAGATATATGTACTATATGTACTTTTTGGGGGATTGGAGGTAGTGTGAGTCTGATTTATCTTGCTCAGATATTCTTGTAAGTACACAGTATTATCTTATGGTGGTTTTCACTTGAATTTCCCAAATGGCTGATGATAATTGAATGTATGCTTTTTGTCATTGCTGTGTCTCCTTGGGTGCAGTGTCTATGTAAATCATTTGTCTGTTTTGTATTTGGGTTGCTTGTTATTGAGTTTTGAAAGTGGTCTTATTTTCTGGATGCAAGTCCTCTTACAGATATGTAATTTGCAAATATTTTCTCTTACTATGTAGCTTATCTTTTTATTCCTTGAGTCTTAAAAAGAGAAGAAGTTCCTAATTTTGATGAAGTCTAATTTACCATTTTTTTTCACTTATAGATTGTGCTTTTGGTGCTGTATCTTAGAAATGACGGTGTAAGCCAAATTAAAATTTTTTTCCTATGCTTTCTTCTAAAACTATTAGAATTTCAGAATTTTGGTCTGTAATCCAGTTGGTATTATTTTTAGTAGATGGTACAAGGTGTGGACTGAATTTTTTTCTTTTCTTTTCTTTTTTTCCTTAACCCTAAGCCCAGAGGCAGTTAGGGGAAAAGGGCAGATCCTTGGTTGTCACTGAGATGCAGGTGCTGGACAGATATTAATGTCTTTTGTCTTTCAGTGTAATTTATCTTAATTCTGTTTATTGTAAGTGTGATTTTTAGCCTTCCCATCATTAATCTAAATTTCGTTTCAACATTTGGACCTTAGAACTCTAAAGCAGTAGTAAGAGACATGGGATTAGAGAGGCAGAAGGCCAGAACAGATCTTAAAAATTTACCTACTCTGGGTCTCAGGCATCCAACAAAACAGCTTTTTAAAATTGCTTTTTACAGAAGAGAATCTGTGTCATTGTTAAAAATATTAAATACTAATAAATACAATGCATTTTAAAATTTATGGACTTGTGATAATTGAACACCAGATAAGTAAGGAGCAAACAATTACAGAGCTTCAAATGTGTTCCTGGCACAGCTACTTAGAGAAGGAAAACTGAGCACATGCATATTGAAAATAAAAACACATTGCAAAGTCATATTAAACGTGAATGTATGTGCATGTAAGGTATGACACCAATTTTCTGGATAGTAGTTAAAGTCATAAATCAAAGATACCCTGTGAGTTCTCTGAAATGAAGGTAGTTTTGCGTTGGTTTGTTTGATTTTTTTTTCTTTAAAGATTTTATTTATTTATTGACACAGAGAGAGATTACAAGTAGGCAGAGAGGCAGGCAGAGAGAGAGGAGGAAGCAGGCTCCCCGCTGAGCAGAGAGCCAGATGCGGGCCTCGATCCCAGGACGCTGAGATCATGACCTGAGCCGAAAGCAGAGGCTTTAACCCACTGAGCCACCCAGGCGCCCGGTTTGTTTGATTTTAATATGGAAAATATCTTTGGACTAATTGTGGTAACTTGGAGTTCTCCTCTCAAGATAGCACCATGCTGGGGGTGCCTGGGTGGGGCAGTTAGTTGGGCATCTGTCTGTTTTGGGCTTGAGTCATGATCTTTGGGTCCTGGGATCCAGCCCCTCGTTCAGCCCTGTGTCCCGCTCAGTGCAGAATCTGCTGGAGATTGTCTCTCCCTCTCTCTCTGCCCCTCCTGCTCCTGCTTTCTCTCTCTCTCTCTGAAATAAATAAGTAAATCTTAAAAAAAAAAATTGTACCATGCTCAAAACCTTTCCCAAGGATTATCTTCCTATATTGGAACCTTCTATTAGAACTTGACTTATAATGGAAGAGAGAAAATATTTAAAATGATAAAAGACTTTTTGTGTGGAACTCAATCAGGTAGTAAAGCAAGGCATATTTTGATGCTTACTTGGAATAAATTGAGCAACCAGTCTTCTGAATGTATTTTTCTGGTTTGTCTTTGGATCCATTTAAATACAGTTCAGAGAAAGGAGTAAAGAATTTTTAACCTCTATATCTAAATTAACAGCACAATTAGCTGCATTATTATGCAAATACTCAATAGGTAATGGTAGAGCTACCCTGGTACAGGAAGGGATTCCTGCCTCTTCCCCCGAGGTAGTTTCTGAGACACATCCAGGGGAGCCCTTGTTTCTGAACACAGATCGAAACCACCAGTGCACTGACTAATTTTCAGGGACTTCACCTGGCACTCAGGCCTCACCATGGTCATATTTTCTGTCCCCCATTCTCACCCAGCTCTCTCCCAGTTGAAAGCTGCTCCACTTGGTTTTCTGATTAAACCACATTCAGGTGTCACTCTCCCTTTCATATGACTTTCTCCTTTTATGAGAATTTAAAACAAGATTATGTATAGACAACTTTAAAAACAATAGTCTCTCTAAAGATGATCAAGGAATTGACTTCAAAATCGTGGAGAAGTTTCTGATCTGATTCCTACCTAGGAGACTTAAAATTTATCAGACTTTTCTACTATTACTCTCCAAGACTTGTGAGGTTGATTATAGACTTGATAACTAAGTTGTCTGTATTTAACCTTACTTTAAATGGCATCCCCACAAAAGGAGAAAGTCATGAGAAAAAGGTGAAAGATGCCTAAACATAGTGCAGTTAAGAAAGAAAGTGGACCAAATTTCAGGTGGTTGCCAAGTGAGAGAGAATGGCTGGTGGATAGGAGATACAGCTCTTGCTGAGGCTCGAAAACTATATTAAGGCATTTAGAATTTAGACATGAGGACTATTTTGCATCTCCAGGCTTATTTCTGATACTTGTTTTTTGTTCATTATAAACAGTATTAATTAAATATTCAACGAATGCTTGGTTTTTACTCTTTGAAATTAGTAGACATAGATGAGCCAGGACTATGTTTTAAAAGATACTGCATTCAGCAATGAATACATCAGCCTGCAGATATTTACTAATTTGGATAAACATTGGAATGAAGTCCACAGTAGTAGCACAAGCCATGTGTCAAATCTGGCCCAAAGGCACACTGGTTGAGTGCATCACATTCATATATGTACCTGTCTGCGCTTCCCCTGTCCTCTGAACAAATTCCATGTATTTCCCTGTTCCTGCCTTTACCTATCCACTCACTGTAATGCCAGTTGTTATTCCTGACTCCCATAATCCCAGCTTCTAGAGAGCAGGATTACCGCATGGGCCAGTGAGTCCATGGGTGGACCACTGCTGCTGACCATCTCATCTGGTAAGCTGTGCACCCATTTCTGCCCTGTGGGCAGCTCAGATACTTGCTGCTGGATTCAGCTTGGATTCAGTTTTCTAGTACAACTTACGTTTAGCCAAAGATTACCGAAAATTGTGATAGGAGAAGACAGGAGAATTAGTATGTAAGTGGCTGAAAACCAACTTTTAGGACTCCAAAATAAGAATTTAATAACCACTCCAAATTAAGTGCGTGTATGAGAATGTGTGTGTTCTTATAAAATATCAGGAATCAAATCAGTGCTAAAATACTGAAAATTCTGTAAAACTTAGAAAACTCGAATTCCTGGCCAACTTGTCATCCTAAGAATACCTAAACCCTTGAGGAGATTTCTTATCTGCACAGATGCTAAATGCTGCCCGTCCATCCTCTGCGCACTTTCCCAAGGCTGACACTACATATCTGCTCTTTTCCCCGATTATGAGTTCCACTCCCTCAGCTTCCCGTGAGGGCAGAGGAATAGCCACAGTATTATTGCTGGCCCATGGGAAGCATCTGGGGGAGTTTCTGTGGCCATTTAACAGATGGTTGGAGGCAGCTTCCAGTTTAAATTCCAATAAAGGCATCAGGCATCACCTCTCGGGGAAGTGTTAAAACTAATTTCTAGAATTTTGTTTTCAAATCGGCATCCATCAAATCTTTAGACATGCCCACAGGAGTTGGTAAGAGCTAGCTTGTGCTGTATGTGCTATGGAGTAGCCTTCCCTTTCTGCAACCATTGTTTCTGCAAAAAAGCAATTACCAGAAATTAGGAGTGAGATTATTTCTAAAGGTAAGAGAAATGTTGGCCTCATGTATATATGTATGTGCTGGTAACAGAGGCATAAGGAAAAGGAAAACCACCATCCCAAAATACAACCTCCCCCTACCTCCCCTGAATCCTGAAAACATTTAGAGGTGCTTTCTTTTTTATTTGGCATATTTCTCCAATAAAACACAAATGCCTTGAAGCACTATTCATTCAGATAAAATAATTTATTAGATCCTTTCCTCAGGGACAAATGATGGAGAGAAGCACCCTTAGTTTATAGATCAAGTTCTGCAAATGGGTTTACATTTTTAGCACATTTGACCAATTATAAAACTTTCTACATAGATTATCTCATTTGCTCCTCAGAACAGTTATTTATGACACGTGGGACAGGAATTCTGTTTTATAGGTGAAGAGACTGATCTTAGAGATATTACGTGATTCACCCCAAATTACATACTGAAAAAAGAGCAGAGAAGATTCAAATCTGGGTCTTCTGACCCCCGTTTTTGTATTCTTTATTGAGCTCATTGAAAATTTGTTTTGGGGCAAGAAATAGAGGTCCAGAGCAAAGCAAAGTATCATGGAGACAGCGACGAGGGCAATGAGAGGTCTCCAGCTCACCGGGAGACAATTGGACAGGAGATGACCAAGGCATACAACACTGGAAATAATACTTACGTTTAGATGTGGTAAGCCCAATGTCCAGAGAAGTCCCTTCTTGTGCATAACATGTAAAGATTCTTGATAAGATATTTTTGAAACATCTTTTTTTTTAAGTACATTAAAGTACTATACAAGGAGTGAGAGTTTGGGGAGGAGAGAGGTGAGGAGAGGAGGCCAGAGGTGAAGAGGAAGTATTAATCAAGAGGGGAGTACTGTCACCAGAATGTTTCCTGGTTCCCAGTAGCCTGGATTTTAAATAGTGTGTGCCCTTGGAGGTATGTGATCATGTCTGGGATGTGAACAGGTATGAAATTAGATCAGAGACCCTCATATAAGGGAGAGAACAACAATGATCTTTAGTTGGTAGAGCTTCGTCTACTTGGCAGAAGCAAACTAAAAGCTTTTCTGAAGAGTTACCACAAGACTGAGCTCCAAGAAACCAAGGTTCACAATAAAAAAAAAAATCTCTAACATATTAAGAGATAAGCTGACATTACTCAGAATCCACAAAATACACTACAGAATAAGACCAGAGAATATGGTTCATACTAGAATATTCAGATAGAAATTAGAAACAGATGTTTTACATGATTTAAGAAATAAGAGGTACTGAAAATATGTAGAAAAACCAGAAGAATATAAATAGTGACAAAAATATTCGAAAAAGAACTAAATAGAACTTCTAGGTATAAAAAAAACGTGTAGTAATTAAATTGGGAACTTCAGGAATGTGATAAAGCCAAAAAGGAATGGAATAAATGAATCCACATGGATATATATTAAAATGTTGGGTGAAAATGTAAGCTTTCTAGTAAGCTCTACAAGAGCATCCATATGGAATGAGAACATTCATATCAATATATTAATATTGATTAATATATAGATTATTTCGTGAATTCCTTTTCAGCTGTGTCACATAGCTTAATTATATGTATGTATGTAAAATATACACTATATAAATGTATTCTGTATATTCATATAGTCCTATATTTATATAGACATGTATACGTATATAGATAAATACAGTTATATAGAGAGAGATCACAAGGAGGAAAAGAAAGATCAGCACAATTTATGGTAAAGGGTTCTGGCATTACATCTCAAAATTGGGAAGTACGAAACTTGGATTTCAAAGGTATTGATTGTATTCTGTTCTAGAAACTTGGGAGATAAATGGATTCATTTAATTTTTTTAAATTGAGACTGACATATGTCATTACTATGGTTGAGGTATACAGCACAGTTATATATTTACATTGCAAAATGATCACCACATGGTTACATTCCTTATGACGAGAACTTTGAAGATTTACTCTTAGTAACTTTCAAATGTGCACTACAGTATTAACTATAGTCACCATGATGTACATTACATCCCCATAATTTAATTATTTTACAACTGGACGTTTGTACCTATTGACCACCTTTACCCATTTTACACCTCTGAGATCCCCCCCTTACCTTTGGCAGCCACCAATCTGGTCTCTAACTGTGAGTGCAACTATTTTTTTCTTTTTCTTAAGATTACATGTATAAGACAGATCACCTCTGACTCTTTTCAACTTATTAGCATGATGCCCTGAAGGTTCATCAGTGTTGTCACAAGTGGAAAGACTTTCTTTGCTTTTTATGACTGAATAACATTTCATTGCATGTACATACCACATTTTCTTCATCCATCGATGGATACTTAGGCTGTTCTCATGTCTCAGCTATTGCAAACAGTGCTGCAGTGAATGTGGGGTGTCAGTATCTTTTCAAGTTAGTATTTTGGTTCTTCCATTTAAATACCCAGAAGTAGAATTCTGGATCCATCTGTTAGTTCTATTTTTAATTTTTTGAGGAACTAACATACTGATTTTCACAGAGGCCTCACCAATGTCCGTTCCCACCAACAGTGCATTAGGTTCTTTTCTTCACATCCTCACCAACACTTTATTTGTTGTCTGCTTGATAATAACCATTCTAACTGGTGTGAGATTTTATGTCATTGTGGTTTTGATTTACATTCCCCTCATGATTAGGGACGTTGAATACCTTTTCATGTACCTGTTTGCCGTCTGTAATATGTCATCTTTGGAAAAATGTCTGTTGAGCTCCTCTTCCCATTTCTAATCAGATTGTTTTCTGCTATTGAGATGCAGGAGGTTTTTATGTATTTTGGACATTAACCCCTTATCAGATAGATGATTTGCAAATATTTTTTTCCAATTCAATGGGCTGACTTTTCATTTTGTTGATGGTTTCCTTTGCTATGCAGAAACTATAGTTTGATGTAGTCCCACTTGTTTGTTTTTGCTTTTGTTGCCTTTGCTTTTGGTGTCAAATCCAAAAAAATCATTGCCAAGGCCAGTTTTAAGGTACTTAACACCTATGTTTCCTTCTAGGAGTTCTATGGCTACAGCTCTTATGTTCAATTCTGAACCATTTTGAGTTGATTTTTTTTTTTAATGTATGGTATAAGGGGTCCAGTTTCTCCAGCACCATTTATCAAAGATACTGTCCTTTTGCATTGTATATTTCTGGCTCTTTTGTTGTAAGCTAATTGACTGTATGCGTGAGTTTATGTCTGGACTCTATTCTGTTCCATTGATTTGTATGTCTGTTTTTATGCCAGTAGTCTACTGTTTTGTAGCTCTCAATATAGTTTCAAATCAATAAGCATGATGTCTCCAGCTTTGTTTTCTTTCTCAAGATTATTTTGGCCTTTTTGTGGTTCCATATGAATTTTAGGATTGTTGTAGCTCTGTGAAAAAAATGCCATTGGAATTTTAATAGAGATTGCATTGAATCCATAGATTGCTTTGGATAATATGGACATTTGAACAATGTTAATTCTTCCAGCCCGAGAGCAGGAATATCTTGCCATTTATTTATGTTTTCTTCAGTTTCTTTAATCAATACCATATAGTTTTAGTTATAGTTCATTTAATTATTATATATATCTGAGATTTGTTAATAAATATGGTATTTACCAATTAAGAGCATACATATAAAAATGATCTTACCCCTGTATCCCTGGGGAAAATAATAATAAAATAAAAAAAAATGATCTTACCTGTGGTGTAGGGCTGGGGGTGGGAAAGAAGAGTGATTACAGTTGGAATTGAGTGGGTATTGAACAATGGCTATAGTCCGTTGTATGAGTACATGGTGCCAGGCACACTCCTCAGATATTTTGTAATTTTTGAAGTACCCTGCAAATAAATGTTGTTGTAAAAATAGGTGTTAATTATCAAGGGAAATTGATACATCAGAGTTGATGTCATGTCCCTAAAAGCACACAGCATGAAATTCAGAACTAGGTTGATGTGGTGGCAAAGCAAGCTCACTTTTGCCTATACTTGGCTGCATTCCATACTGCTTTATCACTTTGCTCAGTTATTAGTAGTAGAAATGAGGAATGATGGATGTAAGTGGGATGGGAACGTGCTATTCCATATACATTCCAGCAGCCAACTCTTGTAACCTGCAATGTTTTCTCTAAGGTGGAAACTCAGGGAAAAATGAAGCTTTCCATTCTGCTGAGGAAGGCCCAAAACTTGTTCTCTCAAGTTACTCAAATAAGAGAACTGGAACTCCCCATGTGGTGGAATGAAAATCAGGATTCACATTTTCAGGGTTCCAACCACCTATGGTATAAGGTATTGATCAAGGAGTAGACAGAGTCTGTCTACATTTTCTGCAATAGTAAATGCTGTAAGATTTATTTCACAGGTCTCCTCCCCACAAAATCAGAGTATGTATGTATGGAGGGAGAGGCAGAATGAGGCAGAGGAGAAGAAATTAACCAAAAGAAATGACAAAAAGAAAGGAGATTTGTAAAACGAGAAGACAGTGATCATTATAGGGAATCAAATATTTTATCATACTATTAATGTGACCTCTTTTGCCTTTAAATGATTAATAAGATGAACTTATCCTGGTAATAATGACATGAACCTTAACCACAATAACTAATCTAGAAGTAAGCATAATGATTACTCATCTCAACCCCCCCACCCCCCACATTTTAAAGATGCAAAAACAGGCACAGGACCTCATCAAGGTAGCATGGCTATTAGGTATAGGCCAAATGAGGTGGGGGGAAAGTGCAGAGTGGAAATCATAACTCCAAATTCTGCTACACTACCTACTTTCTCCTTTGCACCCTGCTTCCATCTGATGAGAAGAAAAAGCGTGATGCTCACTTGCACCTCAGTCCTGAATGTTTTCCAGGAATGGAGGCCACAAACACTGATTTGTCAGATACAGACCATAGTATACTGGTCAGTCAGCCTCTGAAGTATAGAGAGTGTGGGCCAAGCCCCGTTCAGGATTTCTCCATTGTTTGAGAGGAGAGGAGTCATAATGCTGAGAATATGGGGTCCATGTAATGAATGTCTGTGACCAATGAGCATACTCAGTTAAATCTATCAAGATCCCAAGAACCCCTTCACAATGTATCAGGGAAGCTCGGGGGTAGTTGGACCCCAAGCTCTTGGCACATTATAGGTATGTCATCAGCCTTTTATTCATACATCATAGATGAAGAACATTGGGTTTTTTTGGTTGTTTTATTTATTTATTTATTTGGTTGACATGTACAAGGTGAATATTCTCTCAAGACAGCCCTTCTATGAATTGCTTAATACTGCAAAATCTAATAACTGGTGACAAGAGATTCCTAAGACAGTGATTTTCTAATTTGACTCTGTAGTAGTTGCTTTGTTAGCAATACTGTAATACATTATAAGTAACAAAATGCTACTTACTCAAATTTTCATCAAGAAATTTCTGTTTATACAGAATACTTACCAGAAATACAGTATCTCCTTACTGTACATCCCTTTCTCCTTCTCTGAAAAACTAACCCAACATACTGGATTTTCTCTAGGAGGCCAGTGACTTATTCATTAGGCCACTGGGGCTTCTTGGGTTGTCTCCAAACTAGAAATTTGAAAAAAATACTAACACTCTTAATTGGCACACATTGCATATGTAAAGAAAGTAGCAGGACAGAATTGGTTTACAAATCCAGGTGGTCAAGAAGCACTGCATTTGATCACTTTCCTTAAAATGTGCCTGTTTCTCTTTATTGGTAGAAAGTTCAAAACCATCATTCTGGGTTCTTTGCACTTAGGGATGGATGGCACAGAATGCAGACGTTTTCTAAGTCCAAAACATTGGGGAAGCTCCACTAGCAAAGCTGTTAGCTCATGGTGGACCACCCACTGCCCTGGGCTACATGGACTCTTCCTGTAAATAATCAATTCTTCTTTCTGTGCCCTGCCCATGTTAAGAATCTCTGGCAAAGCTGGGACCTGAAGGTAGACCATAGAACCATGTCCTTTGACTTTTGCCAGTTCTCAGACAGAAAGTTTCCAGAGAGAGGGAAACATTTCTTGCTTCTTAGGCACCCACAGAGCTTTGTGTCTTTCTGAGACCCAAGAACTTTTTTCCCACCTTGTTGTTTATCAAAGGCATGCTCGCTCTCTGCTTCCCTAGGGTGAGCCACAGTTCCTGAGGCAAGACAATGAAATGAGCAGGGAGGGAAAATGAGAGGCAGGAAAAGCAAAATTTAATACTGCAATAAATCATTCTGCTATTAATAATATCATGCTTATAAATTGGCATTTCCCTCTTAGAGAATTTTTGAAAATGCCTCAGAAGGAAATCAAGGGTAAAATTGTTTGATTTTTTAATATGAAAAACAGATGCGTGGGTATTCGTGATACAGATTTTTTATAGATATATAGTATAATATACACAAGTATATGTACATAGTATACACAAAGACTATATATAAATATATAAGTAGAAAAATATGTAAATATATATTTGTGTTTATATAAATATATATAAATACATTGTTACATTTGTGTTTATATCCATTATAGGGTCATAAGTCCCTGCCACGGTATCAGAATGTATTTTTGTCTTTTCTTTTTTTTTATTTGCCCTCGGGGTACAGGTCTGTGAATCATCAGGCTTACATCTTTCACAGCACTCACCAAAGCACAAACCCTCCCCAATGTCCATAACCCATCCACCCTATCCCTACCGTCCCACCCCCCAGTAACCCTCAGTTTGTTTTGTGAGATCAGGAGTCACTTATGGTTTGTCTCCTTCCCCATCCCATCTTGTTTCATTATTTTTCCCTCCCTACCCCCCACGACCCCCCACCCTGCCCCTCAAGTTCCTCATATCAGAGAGATCATATGATAATTGTCTTTCTCTGATTTTATTTCGCTCAGCATAATACCCTCTAGTTCCATCGACGTCATTGCAAATGGCAAGATTTCATTTCTTTTGATAGCTGCATAGTATTCCATTGTATATATATACTACATCTTCTTTATCCATTCATCTGTTGATGGACATCTAGGTTNCCCCCCACCCCCCTGCCCCTCAAGTTCCTCATATCAGAGAGATCATATGATAATTGTCTTTCTCTGATTTTATTTCGCTCAGCATAATACCCTCTAGTTCCATCGACGTCATTGCAAATGGCAAGATTTCATTTCTTTTGATAGCTGCATAGTATTCCATTGTATATATATACTACATCTTCTTTATC